>JAXIVD010001540.1:0-82512 GCA_036785275.1 Cancer borealis
TATATATATATATATATATATATATATATATATATATATATATATTATATTTCATATATATATATATATATATATATATATATATATATATATATATATATATATATATATATATATATATATATATATATATACATATATATATATATATATATATATATATATATATATATATATATATATATATATATATATATATATATATTTACACACATATATATATATATATATATATATATATATATATATATATATATATATATATATATATATATATATATATATATATATATAAATATATATTTATATATATATATATATATATATATATATATATATATATATATATATATATATATAGTATTCAATCAGGTTCCGGGTCGTTTCGCGCCTTTTTCCGTTCGCACGTGAGTCGTTTCGCGCCTTTTTTCCGTTCGCCCAGGGTCGTTTCGCGCCTAGTCCCATTCGCCCCGGGTCGTTTCGCGCCCATTTCCGTTCGTCCCTGTTTGTGTCTCTTCTATTTCTGATCCTCCCGGGTTGATTGGTATTACTAATTGGAAAATAACAGCAATTAACTGATTATAATTGATTATAATTGACTATAAGAAAAGTTAAAAGTATTAAAAAATTTGTAGAGCTGATATTTCATTTTTGTGCCAGTATTTTTTTATAAATTTTCTCCTTGATTAAATTTTGTTTTTTGTTTTTTTCTCCTTGATTCAGTAGTATATCCAACTCATTTGTATTAAAAGGCGTCAGTAAAGAAAGAAATAGACAATACACTTTATATATTATACTAAACATAAGCACTACAAAGTCATCTTTACTGATCATTTATTCCATACATTTGTCCAATTGTCTTCAAGAAGTGGGCTGTGGCTGTGTCTCTCTGTCTTGTTCTGTCTCTTTATGTATTTGCTGTATTTCTCTGACTTTTCCTGTCCGTCCATCTGTTCATCCGTAATAATGATGAGGATGATGATAATAATAATAATATTATTATTATTATTATTATTATTATTATTATTTTTATCATTATCATTATCATTATTAAGGTGTAGTCTGAAAAGGGGAACAGAGAAATGTGGAGAGGGGATTAGGGGTGGGGGAAGGGTAGTGGGAGTGGGAGTGTGGTCAGGTGAGGTTTGCGGAGTGTAATTATAAAATTTCCCTAAGGCAGCGTCAGATTACTTTACTTGTCTGTCCTCTTTTCTTAGTAATATTTTTCATTATTGGCCTTCCTTTATACTGCTAGTTTTTCTTTATTTTTGAGGAATATAGTGTATAATATCGGTGCTACTATAGTATGCCGTCTACCACGGTATCAAACACTTGCGGTGCGGTTGCTTGCGGTGAGAGGAAAAGGGGAGATGTGTAAGAGGGAAGAAGAAGATGTATGAGAGGGAAGGAGGAGGTGTGAGAGGGAAGGAGGAGGTGTGAGAGGGAAGAAGGAGAGGTGTGAGAGAGAAGGAGGAGAGGTGTGAGAGGGAAGGAGGTGTGTGAGGGAAGGAAGAGATGTGAGAGGGAAAGAGGTGTGAGAGGGAAGAAAGAGGTGTGAGAGGGAAGGAGGAGATGTGAGAGGGAAGGAGGTGTGAGAGGGAAGGAAGAGGTGTGAGAGGGAAGGAGGAAAGGTGTGAGAGGGAAGGAGGAGAGGTGTGAGAGGGAAGGAGGAGGTGTGAGAGGGAAGGAGGAGATGTGAGAGAGAAGGAGGTGTGAGAGGGAAGGAGGAGGTGTGAGATGGAAGGAGGAGATGTGAGAGGGAAGGAGGTGTGAGAGGGAAGGAAGAGGTGTGAGAGGGAAGGACACGTGAGAGAGAAGGAGGTGTGAGAGGGAAGGAAGAGGTGTGAGAGGGAAGGAGATGTGAGAGGGAAGGAGAGGTATGAGAAATAATAATCATAATAATAATAATAATAATAATAATAATAATAATAATAATAATAATAATAATAATAATAATAATAATAATAATATTGTATGTATATATATGTGTATATATATAAATAAATAAATATATATATATATATATATATATATATATATATATATATATATATATATATTTTTTATATATATATATATATATATATATATATATATATATATATATATGCATATATACATATATATATATATATATATATATATATATATATATATATATATATATATATATATATGTATATATATTAATATATATATATATATATATATATATATATATATGTGTGTGTGTGTGTGTGTGTGTGTGTGTGTGTGTGTGTGTGTGTGTGTGTGTGTGTGTGTGTGTGTGTGTGTGTGTGTGTGTGTGTGTGTGTGTGTGTGTGTATTTAATTTCGTCAAATAGCGTATCGGGATGAAACGACTCACTTACCGGGACGAAATGACTCACTATCAGTCAGGTTCTGTATCGGACGAAACGACCAACTTACCGGAACGAATCGACCCGACGCGAAACGACCCAATACGAACGGGAGAAAAGGCGAAATGACTCGATACCATTCAATCATGACCAACTTAATAATTGTAGAGGCAACACCGCGGCTACCTGGAAAAATGTTAAAGATATTGTGCCCAAATATAAAACCTCTATAAATAACAACAGTAATGATGAAACTGACTATGTAAAGGCAAGCGTGTATAATGAAATTTTTGCTAATGTAGGTAAACGAACTTTTGAGAGGACACAATACCATTCTGACATACACGTAAAACATATTGATGAGCAGAATCTAACTCAAGGAAATTCGTTTCGACCTGAACCCGTTGATACAAGCACAGTCATCCTAACAATAAAAAATCTCAAAAAAATTTACTCAGCTGGATGGGATGGTATAAAACTTCGCTACTTAAAGGACTCCTTGCTTGCTTGTCATCATTACCTATCTAACTACAATCATCAACCCCTCTATTGTAAAAGTTATATTCCCTTCAGCGGAAACACGCCAATGTTATTTCTATATTTAAAAGCGGTGACCGGAGCGACGCTAACAATTATCGTCCTATATCACTTTTGCCATTACTCTCTAAGATAATAGAAAAAGTAGTGTCACAACAACTCGCATCCCTTCTGGAATCTCACAGACTTCTTTCGTGTAGCCAGCACGGGTTTCGACCAAAGTTATAAACAATAACAGCCTTAACAAGAGTAACGAATACGCTATTTCAAAATGTGGTCGATAAGAAAATATCACTTGTAACCCTCTGTGACCTTTCAAAATATTTCGATAGCGTCCATCACGAAATTCTCCTACATAAATTATCTAAAGTTAACGTAGACTCTTTTTGGTTTTGAGATTACCTTCACGACAGAAACCAAGCAGTAAAAATCAATGATGCACGATCTGACACGTCACAGACAACTTTTGGTGCACCTCAGTGTTCCATACTAAGGCCAATTATTTTCAATATACTGTCAATGACCTGGCAGAAAATATCAATGATTGCGAGATCATGCAATACGCAGACGATACACAATTCATTCACAAGGACACACTCGACTCGCTCCCTCATCTCATCACACAGACCCAGGCAACCCTCGTCCGCGCCAAAGCTTACTTCAACACAAATGACCTCATGCTGAACTCAATGAAAACCCAATGTCTATTTGTTGGCAATAGAACACTGATCAAACGTATGCCAGAGAACACCACCATTGAATTTGATAACACCTCTATCACTCCAAGTAAACACGTAAAAAATCTAGGCATATATATGGACTGTCACTTGAGCTTTGACACACACATCAACGAGATGCACAAAAAGGTTATGGGAATTCTGCTATTCTTAAATAGAATAAAGGACAAATTTGAAAATGATACAAGAACAATGGTGGTGCAGTCTCTTGCCCTTAGTATTATGAACTATTGTTTACCAATCTACGGGTCAACGAACAACACACTGCTGCATCGTGTACAGAAATTACAAAACTTCGCAGCAAAGATCTGTGTAGGAGGAACAAGGAAAAGTGATCACGCCACCCCCTTCACTACACTCAAAGTGAAAGACAAAGTTGTGTTTGATGTGGCAGTTAATGTCTTCAAGATCACAAACAATGTGTTTCCCGAATGATTCTTGCAACTCCCTACAGTGAGTGAAGCACTACACAACATATACACAAGGCAACAAAACAAACTATACGTGCCACACACCAACACAGACAGCGGTGAGCGTTCCCTCACTGTGCCTGTGGACCTAGGGTATGGAACTCCCTGCCCACCCATGTCACAAACTCTCGCAACTTACCCATTATTATGAATAAACTCAGAATTTTCCTCGATACCTATGCTAATATTGTATGTATATAAATACTCTTAAATATTTGGGTAATAGGTGTACCACTTAAATTAAACATTATTTGTAATCTTAGGTTTTCTCCAATAATGTAAAGAAAAGCCATCTTTATGGAAATAAACTGATTCTGATTCTGATTCCTGTCTCCTTAACTTTACTGCTTCGATAAGGTCTTGGTGACTTTTGTCAGTCAGGCGCTCCCGATAGGTCTGTACAGTGTGGTAGCGATCCTGGCAGTACTCACAGATCACCCTGCTCAGGCACTGATCCACAGTGTTCTTGTCTGTGGCAGTAATGGCACGTGTCCTGCCTCGATCTTGTGCTCTGCTTCGGCCTCGCACTCTGTTCTAGCCACACGTCCTGTCTGGGTTCCACGGTCTGGTTTGGTCTCACGTGGTGCCATTCCTTGGCGTCGTGGTGTCCACGGTTTTAGCTCTCGGCAGGAAGTGGGCGTGTAGGCTCAGTTTCAGAGTGCACTGTCTCCGCGCTGGCTGCCTCGGGTAACGGGCGAGATGAGGGGTGGGCAGAAGGGGGTGTGGCAAGTCGTGGCGAGGATCACTATCACTAGCGGTGTGTGGTGACAAGGCTTGTGTGTGGCAGGGGGGGGCAAGGGAAGCAGGTGGCGGTGGGAGGTATGCTGGTTGTCTTATGAGGGATGGCGATGAAGTGGTGTTGGAGAGGCTGGTGGGCCGACCGGTCGGGTGCCGGGGTGCGATGGTGGGGGTGGGGGTGGAGGGGTGACTGGCTGGTCACAGCGCTCGGATGAGGAAGCCGTGAGTGTTGAGTCACCGTTCACACCTATCTCCGGATGTATCGGCGCGGGAGTGAGTGCGAAGGAGGACGGCTGGGAAGAAGGGAGAGCCAGAATTGATACAAAGGAGCTGTATGCCTCAGCCTCACTTCTCTGTGTACACTCCCACCAATTCAGTGCTTCACTATTGCTAGATACATGCGCACTCCCTGTTTGATCTGTGACCTCAGCGGAAGCGGATGTTTCGTACCGCTCTCTGCTGACCTACACGGTGGTCAAAGTTGTTTTGTCGTGTGCGAGTAATGTCCGACCCTTGCACGTCCCAAGCCATTGATAGTATCGGTGCCAGTGCCAGTGCAATCGCAACCCATAGCAATGACATATCAGTGCATAGTGGTGATACAGACAGTAATAGTTTCAAGTCAGTGAAACGCTCACTACTTTGAGAAATGGCTGACGCTGAGGAAGTAGCCTACGGATACACGTTAGTGCAAAACGGCAAAAAGAAGAGCAAACAAGGTGCTAACCCGGGTACGAGTATAAACCAGGCAGAATGTCAGCAGTCCAATCCTGCACCACCACAAGAATCATACCGCCTGTTCTTCCCGAAGAGCGTGTCTCCGGGGGACAGGGCGATATAGCTGGCGGACGTGGCCCGCAAGCACCAAAACTTATCAGTGCAGTCAAGATTGACAGCAAAATCCATAATTGCAGTGACGCGAGACTTGGACACCGTCAAGTTTCTCACCGAGATCGGTCATCCGTACAAAGACACTATGATGAGACTGACAAAGATTACCGAGAACAACAAATACACGAAGGTACGCAACTATCCCTCATACATGACCCTGGAGTACATCGAGGACCTCCCATCTGTATTATGGGTGGAGAGAGATACACGTCGCGACAACCGAGCACCCAGGAACCAGGTGTTTGCACTCTGGCATGGAGAACTATCGACAACGCTGCAGTTTCCGGGAATGAGACCCTGCAAGGTGGAGAGGTATGTCGGGAAACCAGCTTTTTGTGGCAATTGCCAGAAATGGGGACACAGAGTGTGGCAATGCGACGGGAAGACAAAGTGCGGATTTTGTGCGGGGAATCACGACTCCAAGGTGTGCAGGGAGAACATATACAGTGGGGAGAATATCACAACAAAGTGCCCAAACTGTTATCAGGAACACAATGCTTGGAGTATCAGGTGTACTCTACGACCAGACTCACATCTCCATGCCGCCAAGGGTCCGTTGACCCCAGCGGTGGAGCCTGCGCCTCCTTTCAACGAGTTTCCATCTCTGTCCCAGGGGACACATCAGCGACCCTCACACCTGACCCACCACCAGCCGATGCCTCACCATACCTCACCAAGCACCAGCGGTCGTCCCCCACCACCATCCATCCCCCACCACCTTCTCATCCACCACCACAAAGGGCACAGGGTGCTCCACAACAAGGCGCCTGGACCAGCCATCAAGCCCTGCAATCTGTGCCTCAGACCCCGCCTCCCCTCAAGTTGCTACGAAGAGGCAACCAGTCAACCAACCAACCGATGCAGTCAACGACACAACTACACAATTGCTGAGGGAGGTGGAGGCAATACGTTAGGAAGTGAAGACACTAAGGCACGAACAAACAAGTATGAATAAGGAGAATCAGGACCTAAAAACCATGTGTGCATCTCAACAGTCCATCCAAACAACACTGACAACGGAGATATCAACAATAAGGAACTTTTGGCTCAGGTTGTGGCAGACATCAGGGCCAACAAACAAACGTACCGGAAAAATAGAATGTCGATGGAGACGGACATTCCCCCCCACCCCATCACCCCCAGGACAGCTGCCTCGACCTGATTCTCACAGCCACGGTGACGGACAAGATGGTAACTGAGCAGCCTACTCCCCCCACACTGATCCACCCAGGCCAATCCGCCGGGCTACCTGTACAGGCCCAAGTCGCCGCTCTCCTGACACCTGCTTGTCACGTGACTCAGCTGAGCCAGCCCGCCGCGCTGCATCTCCATGCCAACCCAATAATGGAACCTACCTCGCCCCTCAGCCAACCCTTGCCATTTGTCATCCAACGCTCCGTGATGCCCAAGCACCAACAACCCAGCAGACAGAGCCAGGCGCAATAACACATATGTCGCTGAAGGTTCTGCAGTGGAACATACATGGTGTAGGTAGCAAGGCGGCCACATTACTGCAGTATATCCAGACCAACAACACAGCCATTGTTCTCCTCCAAGAGACCCTGCTCAGTGACATGCGGTTTGGAAACTATCAAGTTTTTCAACAGCCTTACTTGGGCTCACAGGGGCTCATCACCCTTGTCAGGAGGGACATTCCAGCCACCCTTACACAGACTCCACCACATCTCGGGGATCAGGTGGACTCACTGTGTGTCAAGGTACATTTTGACACCTCCGTCAAAGTGGGTGTGTGCAAGGTGTATTGCAGGCAAAAATCACACCCCGATTTGTTACATGCAGTGGAAAACAGTAGAGGGGAATTACTCGTCCTGAGTGGGGACTTCAACGCCCACCACCCACTCTTGGAGCCTTGGAATGCAAGTGGCGGCAACTTACGGGGGCGTCACATCATTCAAATGCTGGAGGACTTCGAAGAGCTGCAACTGCATGGCGCGCCATCTCCCACTCATATTGGGGACGGGAGACTTGATCTTACCGTTACAATGAATGACAGTGGTTGTGTTGAGGGAGTCCACAACATCCCACGACTATTGAGTGATCACTGGGCACAGGAGTTTGACATCACTACCAAGGATTGCAGCCAAGTCCAGTATTACAAAGAGCAGATGGATGACAAGGAAAGCCGACTGGACGAACTTCACAGGCCACTTAAACACCTGGTATGCTAATTATGCTGTCCCTGACTCAGTGCAACTCTTTGCTGAAGACCTGATCCATGATATTCACGATACAGCTGATGCATCCATGCCTCGTCAGGGAAGGAATAAATTCAACTCTAACAAGAAACATCTCTAGTGCTATGACTTGAGAATAAAGTTCCTGAATCGAGTGTCTCGTCAACTCACCAAGACATATAATCATACGAGGACCGACGAGGATAAACGCAATATGATGGAGTGGGCCTCCTATGCCAGAGAACAACTCAAATTCATCCGTGAAGAAAAATGGCTCCAAAATATGAGCCGAATGACTCATGAAACCAGCATGACACAAGTGTGGAGGCAAGTCAACCGTGTAAGAGGCAAACATACAAAGCCTCCCCGCCGCCCTGACCCAGCGAGGAAGGCGACTGAGCTGATTAGGGACTACCATGAGCGGGCGGTAAGTGTCGGCCTGCCTGACAACATCAGGGGAGCGAAAGACAACCTTGACTCGGCCAGGGAGGCAGATGTCACTCAGGCGGCGCACCAGGCAGACGACATCGACACGCCCATAACACGGGAGGAGCTGCTTAGAGCGAGGAAGACAAGTCGGGACACAGCACCGGGAGAGGATGGCATAACATATTCCATGCTGAATGCGGTGTGTGATGTAGCGGGCGACCCGCTCTTATACCTGTACAACCTGTCACTTTCCCAGGGGACATTACCTGAGGAATGGAGGACAGCAAACATTATCCCTATCCCAAAACCAGGTGAAGGGAACAAGTTCCGCCCAGTCAGCTTCACGTCTACACTGTGTAAAATGCTGGAGAGAATATTATTGAATCGCTTAAACTACAAAATTGGGTGCCTACATGTTGGTGTGAATGTTTTTGTTAAACACAGGAGTATTGATAACTGCCTCTCCAACTACTTTTCTAATAACCACGCCAAAACAGCAGTGTTCCTTAACATAGAAAAAGCCTTCGACAGAGCTCAGCCCCTGACCATCCTGTATGAGCTCACCAAGATGGGAGCTAAAGGCAACCTACTGTCATGGGTGCGGAAATACCTCACAAACAGGAAGGCTCGTGTTGTGTTCCAAGGCCAGGCGTCTCCTTACATGCAACTGGAAAATGGAACACATCAAGGAGGCGTCATCAGTCCAACTCTGTTTAACGTGCTAATGGACGTTCTTGCCAACTCCTCTATCCACGAGGGACGCAACACATAGGGTATGCGGATGACATTGTCCTACAAACATCAGGCTGGGACTCTACCACCACAATGCGGGAATCTCTCAACCTTCTGGCTGCCAAATGTGATGAATTCGGCTTCACCATCTCCGACACATAAACAAAGGCAATGTCCAAGACGAGAGCCACTCCACCAACACAACTTCAGCTGCAGGGCCAGGACATAGACCGATATCTTGGAGTCATCGTTGCCCGTACCAACACTTGCAAGGCCGAGATTCACCACCTGAAGGACAAGTGCAGAGCGAGGAACAGGGGTCTAGGGGCTAATTTCACAGTCGTCTGGTAACGCTCTTAACAACAAGCCTTACCAATCTGGTTAGAGGCATTACCTACACCTCGATCCGATTTCACAGTCGTTGTTTTGGTGGTATCGGCAATCCCCAACTTGGTGTCGATCAAAAACTTTGATTCGGTAATGTTGGTATGCCGGAGCAGCGGGAAATGTAAACATTGCATCATCTGAGTAGAAGACACTCAAGGCAGGCGACAAAATAAAAATGAGCACTCCACGACAGAAGGCAATACCACTCAGTTACGAGAACAAGATTACTCTTGTGTGCCTCATTAGAGAAAATGAGGCAATGCTGTGGTTACTATGTGTGGCAAAGTTGTTGAATATATTGATGCAATATAACACTAAACACACACACACATACTTATTTTTTCAAGGGAAATGAAATTTTATTATTTTGTTTGTAACAAAGGAAGCATTACATGTACTATTAAGTTTTATTTCATGTATTGAGTTATTTAGTTGTAATTGTTATTTGAACACTATGAAGGCATTGAATTTAATATTTATTTGTTAAGACACAAATGTATTTATTTTTTAAATGGAAATATTTATTTTATTAGTAAAAGAAAAAGGATATATATATATATATATATATATATATATATATATATATATATATATATATATATATATATATATATATATTATCAATTTGAAATATGGTTAAGTCAAAACATATTTATTTCATATAATTTATTTGTTTCTTTACTTTCCTAACTTTACTTGAGTGTTCAGTTTCATTATGGAAATATATATATATATATATATATATATATATATATATATATATATATATATATATATATATATATATATGTATATATATATATATATATATATATATATATATATATATATATATATATATACATATATATATATATATATATATATATATATATATATATATATATATATATATATATATATATATATATATATATATATTTATATGTATATATATATATATATATATATATATATATATATATATATATATATATATATATATGTTATATCTGAGTAGTGCTAAAGTCTCAAAATTATAAAGATATGGGTAGGTAAGTCCAGAGATCAATTTCCACAGATCCTCCATATTCATCGTCAACTCTCGAGTGCTTTCAAATGTACCTAACTTTGATTGCGACTTTGGTCTAGTGGAGCATCAAGGGATAACATGGGATAAGGCAGTTTTATATATAGCTTTATATACAACATAAAAAAATATATTATGGTGTACAGAAAGACAAAATTAGAAATAAGTTTCCACCACAGCATTTCTCACTTGTGTGCCACAACCTGCATTGACAACTTCATCATTAGCTTCATCATTATCATCAGCATCACCAGCTTGCCTAACCTAACCCAACCAAACACACACTTCTAACCTAACCTAACTTATTCTCCTCTACTTTATAGGTCTTTGATAAGAAATGTAACTAAAAAGACCAATAATAATATTGGGAAAAGCTATAAAAAGCTTATTCCCATTTTAATAGCTTGAATGTTGTTCACAGCCTTCACTGGTTTCCTGATATAACTGGCGCATTAATAAATCAACCCAACTACTATTTTTCTCAGTATTTCGGTAAATAGCATCCTCCAGACATTCTTACCTATTTCATCGTGTAGATCTTTTATCTCTCTGAGTATTTAGATAGCTGAACTAGATAAGCAAATTAAGAAACAACCGTAATATTAGAATTTTAATGATCAGGGGATCCAGCGGGCGAAGCCCTCAGTTAGGACGTAAGGTTATGTCATGTTTGATGATTTAATTTAGTTATCATGTTAATTTAAAACACATTGAAATATAGCATAATAATAGAGTTTTGTCTTGTAAATAAGAAGACACTTTGTAAATAAAAGGATATTGTTTTCCGAAAACTTATTTTTCTCTTCCTCATCGCCTTACACATGCACTGTTCAACGCCTACCATTAATTTGGTAACAAATTCCATGTGCTCTAAGCACACATAGCAGGAATATCACGGCAAGGAGGTATAACAGATGTAAGTACGTCTGGTTGACAATTTTAACGCGTATCAGCTGGTGAGGTGATGACATGATTTCGCGCCGCCATCCAAATTCTTCTAAAATTTTTCATATTATCATTATACCCATACAACATGTTGCTATTGTTAAATAATTTTTCACATATATTTTAGGAAATAATATTGCTATACAGGGATAATAAATTGTTTTATTTGCTAAAAATAGCTTTGTTAAGTTCCGTTGGGGAGGTCCCCCAGCTCACAAGCCTGCGTTACCACAGGTTCCAATTTCTGGTATGGTTTCATTCAAACAAAACCGCGAAAGACGACTTTGAAATCAGATTTGTTGATGGTGGTGGAAATCGCTGCTCATTGGTAATGATCTAAGCAATACGAAGCGACTGTGAAATCAGCCCTAGGACAACTGGCCGCGGCCACCTGACACATTGTCACACTGTTAGTCGGTCCCCAGTCACCCTTCACCGGAGGAACTTCTAACTTAGGTTGGTTTTATAGGTTTTTTGTTTGATACTATAGGAATGTTTTCAGTAGACATTAACTGGATTGTGTTCTATTGTTTTAATGGTTCACTATGCTAAACGTTACTTTCCGCCATGTATTTTGATCGCTATACAATCACTCCACTATCTAGATAGTTAACGTGTTCCTTATCAGTAAAACACAAGAATGTTTTATAATGTTACTGATGTTATGATTCCATGCTATGTTGTTGATACAGAAAATTATCCTGAATAATTTCTAAAAAATCATCAACTTCTGCGTCACTCAGATCGGACACCCTCCTGGACACACTCAGGTCAGACTCGCCTAACTCAGGTCGAACCCGACTATAATCCAAATATAAAGGGAAGTATAACGGAAAATTTTATTTTGTACGTGTAAATTCCCTTCGAGAATGGCATAAAAAATTATGTCACAGCGAGGGAAAGTAAAATTTACAAGCGATGGGTATATCTATATTTTTGATAGAGTTGGTGCTGATCAAGTCACATAATTTTGGAGATGTTAAAAGAGGCGGCAGTGCAAAGCAAGAGTTCATGTAAAGGATGGAGGAATTATCAAATTTGTCAATGTTCATTCACAAGCAGCCGACGCAGCTCAAGTGGAAAAGCAAGAAACTATTACGAAGTTAAGATCTCGGGCTGCTGAAACAGTGGCAGAAACTAATCAAGTTATCAACGAATGTGTAGGAAATCTGGCACTAGCATGTCAAGGAGTCATGCCCACTCACGGTGCTCTACGCAAACTTGTGCGAAGGAAAAGAAATGAGGTCAGAGCATATCCTGCTAATCCTACTAACCTAGAAGATCTGGTGATTGATGGTGATTTTAGGAACTTATGAATCAGAAAATTTTCTTCTTGGTGACAGTGGTGATGCGTCATGCAGAATTATTATATTCGGAAGGCAAAGAAATACAACTCTACTGAAGAAATCCAATACATTATTTGTTGATGGAACGTTCAAAATTACACCGCCCCTTTTCTCCCAAGTGTTTGTCATTCTTGCAGAAATGTATGGAGGTGTTCATCCAGTCCTATATGCCCTACTTCCAAATAAATTACGTTCCACCTATGACAAATTATTTAGTATGGTTCTAGAAATTCAACCCGAATGCCATCCTGAAGCAATCTACTGTGATCTTGAGGTGGCAAATTTCAAAAGTATTCAGGAACATTTTCTAACTGCTGAAATTAGGAGAAGTTTTTTTCATCTGACACAAAATTTACATAAAAGACTGACATCCTTTGGACTTTCTAAACAATACAATAATTTTTATGCAGATTTTGCTTTGAAAGCTAAAATGATCAGTGCCCTGGCATTTGTACCAAGGGTATATATGACTGAAGCAATTGAAAATTTCGCTGATGAGTTACCAGATGAACTACAAGTACTTCTTGATTAGTTTGAGGATAACTATGTTGGCAGAAGAAACAGAAGGGGTAATGGCAGACGTGCTCCACTTTTCCCACAGGTAATGAGGAACGCTCTGTAATGACGAAGATAGGACAAACAATCACGCAGAAGCTGCTCATCGAAGACTGCAAAATGAACTTGGAATGCAACATCCTACTGTTTGGAAATTTATTGATGGTTTGAAAAAAGTCCAACGTGGAAGAGACTTATATTACGAGCAGCTGATCGCAGGACTTGCGCCACCTGTCAAGTTGAAGAAATACAAACGAGCAGATGAAAGAATTAAAGCAATTGTCAGTACATTTGAAAGTCGAATGTTGTAAAATATCTTAGGGGAGTTGCCTATAACTTTTCATAAATTTCTGCAGTTGCATCTTGTTTTTTCAATCAATAAAGACATATGTATCTTTTATGATTTTATTCCAATAAAGTACTTCATAAAAAAATTTGTATCTATTTTTTTGTCAACAAAAAGTTCCATATGGCGGCCAGTTTCCTGCGGCCAGTTGGGCTGCGGCCAGGTGGCTGCGGCCAGATGTCCCATTCCCCGAGGAACAGGATCCTGAAGGCGCTGTCATGGCGTAAAATGGGAGCCTCTGGCAAAGTCATTCTGAGTGCCTACAAGTCACTCGTGCGGGTACTCATAGACTATGCCAGTCATGCTCTGGTCAACGTAACCAGCACTGACGCTAAAGGCCTCGAAACAGTGCAAAATGAGGCGCTGAAGCACAACTACCATCCCTGACACAAAGAATAACCTCCGTGACGGCCAACTTCCTCATCAAAACTTTTATCAGAGGCCACCCAGACCATCTACACACACTACTCCACAATCATCGCGGGCAAGGTGGCCAGAACAGATGACTTAAGAGGGCATTGGACGCCCTACACCGTTCTGGGGTCACCTGGGAAATCGTAACGGCCGCCACCATTCCCACCGAGGCTCCCACCGCACCACCCTGGCAGGAGCCTGTCATCACGACCATCGTTAACCCACCACGGAGAAGAAAATACTTGTGTGTACAGGCAGAACTTCGGCAAGAAGGACTACATTCCATCAGCAATGCACAGGGCTCACACACCGCCACGTACTTCTTCGATGGTTCGACCGACCCAGTGACTGGAAGATCTGGCGCAGCGTATGTGTGTAGGACTGGTGTTAAGGGCGTGGATGCCGCCATTACCGTGACAGCTTCTGCCCGGACATCTGATTTTCCTTCATCCACGCAAACGGAACTGGCGGCAATAGCTATGGTGCTTGAACACGCCCACACCTCCCATTGCCGTAACGTCGTGATCGCTACTGACTTCATGACTGGCATCGCTGCGATCAACAAGAATGATTTGGAAAACATCTTTCAAACCCGCGCCATTCAGGAGACAGTAAAAACCACCCATGCCGCTGGCAGGTGCGTCACCATCACCTGGATACCATCCCATGTCGGCATATCAGGCAATGAGGAGGCAAACGCCCTGGCCAAAAGAGCGACCAGTGACGCAACAGTGGCCATAGTCATCCCCAGGGCGCTGCATCAGCTGAGAGGAGCGGTGAAACTCCACGTAGAAGGACAACGACATCAGGAGCAACGAAATATTGAAAGTGCGATTGTGTCGTGGTTCAACCGGATGGCTACAAGCTGCCCGCCCCCAACCCGTCACCCACCAAGCCGCCTGTGTGAGGTGGTGACTTCCAGGATCCGCCTCGGGTACCCTTACCCGTGGCAATTCGGCCTCGTGATGACGGAGGAGGAGAAACATTGTCGGCTATGTCATACGCATGAGGGTCATACACTCGAACATTATCTGAGGGACTACGGTCAGCTGTCACACTTCAGACAGTAGTGTCCCGTGACCTTACACACGTTACCCAAACTGGCACAACATTTTATTAAGATACTACCACAAACGCTCAGTGAACATCCGCAATTTTGTGGCAATAAGTAATAAACACTCCAGTGTTGTGTGTATATATATATATATATATATATATATATATATATATATATATATATATATATATATATATATATATATATATATATATAATATACGTGTGTGTAGTGATTCAAATGTACGTATGTTTCCTAATTGCCTCTCTTGCTACTCTATGATCTCAATCTGTACATATCTATGTGTACGTTATTGTCATTCTTCTTTTTCTTATTATTATTATTATTATTTTATTTTAATAATTTATTGTTGTAATTTTGTAATACTGATAAGACTGTCCTCTTGGAACAAAGTCTTTATCACAACTGCATTTTGTGAATAAAAGCATTGAATCTGAATTTGAATGCGCACTCCACTCACAGTCTATCTCCACCATACTGCGGTACTTCTTAGGTTAGGCACTTCTTGCAGTACCTCGAACACCGCGTTTGTGTCCTCGTCACGAATCAGCATCTCAGTCCTTAGATCACTCACCAGTGTTACGAGTTGCTTACGGGTGAGATACCACAAGTTCTCCACTTGTGTGAATACTGCGAGGATGTCTGACGGGGCCCCGGTTCGTGAACGTCACCGGATACTCGATGCCCGTCTGCTCCCTGAGTTGAGCTGTGTTCCCACATCTGTATTCAGGCGCTCCACACAAGCATTTACGTGACACAGATTAGGGCAACCTTCCTCCATGCAGAGTGCGTCCTTGTTTGAGTCCGCCTTTCGCCCACAGACACACACCAGACGCCGGGCGAATCACAGATATGCGGCTTGGTCTTTGAATTAGTTTATGATGAGCCCTCTCGTCGGTCATGACGCCCCTTGTTAAAATTTTTATAAAATACGAGAAGAGAGAGAGAGAGAGAGAGAGAGAGAGAGAGAGAGAGAGAGAGAGAGAGAGAGAGAGAGAGAGAGAGAGAGAGAGAGAGAGAGAGAGAGAGAGAGAGAGAGAGAGAGAGAGAGAGAGAGAGAGAGAGAGAGAGAGAGAGAGAGAGAGAGAGAGAGAGAGGAGAGAGAGAGAGAGAGAGAGAGAGAGAGAGAGAGAGAGAGAGAGAGAGAGAGAGAGAGAGAGAGAGAGAGAGAAGAGAAATAAAGAGAGAGAGAAATAAAGAGAGAGAGAGAGAGAGAGAGAGAGAGAGAGAGAGAGAGAGAGAGAGAGAGAGAGAGAGAGAGAGAGAGAGAGAGAGAGAGAGAGAGAGAGAGAGAGAGAGAGAGAGAGAGAGAGAGAGAGAGAGAGAGAGAGAGAGAGAGAGAGAGAGGAGAGAGAGAGAGAGAGGAGAGAGAGAGAGAGAGAGAGAGAGAGAGAGAGAGAGAGAGAGAGAGAGAGAGAGAGAGAGAGAGAGAGAGAGAGAGAGAGTGTGTGTGTGTGTGTGTGTGTGTGTGTGTGTGTGTGTGTGGTGTGTGTCTGTGTGTGTGTGTGTGTGTGTGTGTGTGTGTGTGTGTGTGTGTGTGTGTGTGTGTGTGTGTGTGTGTGTGTGTGTGTGTGTGTGGAGACTTGGCAACACTAAGGCCCCGGTTACACTAGTCAACGAGTAGGGTGAATTTCAACTATCTGTTGGATTTCGTGCAAGGATGAAGGATTTCGATTCGAATGTAAACGTAAAGTTGGAGGAAAGAGGCCTCCCAGGAAACTGTTTTATACCCTTCCTTGCATTCACTTCCAATACCTTAAACAAAAGACAATAATAATTCAGTCCTCGTATATATATATATATATATATATATATATATATATATATATATATATATATATATATATATATATATATATATATATATATATATATATATGAGGGAAACGTGAGGCCACGATCTCTCGCCCTCGAAAATAAGATGTTATAGCCAAGAATGCCTTAATTGCCTTTCGGGAATGAAAACAACACAAAAATAAAGCGAGTATAATTAACCTCAATAACAACAGACAAAATACATAACCCCCGTTGTGTGCAAGGGTTGGCCTGCTGAGTCACCGGGGTTGAGTGCATCGAAAAAATCCTAACTCAGCAGACGACCGGAGAGGTGAAGTCCTTCAACAGGAGTGCAGCGGGGAGACAGCAGTGGTGGACGGGCAGGCAGTAGGGCCCAGGGGAAAGGCAGCACAAGAGCCCAGGCAGTGAAAAATGTTCCGGTGAGACAAAGAACCAGCGTAAAGTGGAGGAGGCGAGGTGTGTTCACGGTGGCTGGTGTCTCCTGGTCTAGCTAGCCGGGGCCGTGACGTTGCCTCGGAGAAACTGGGCAAGAGGGAGGTAGAGGAGCCAGGGGGCCGGTGTGGGTTCACTCGAGGTACCCCCTGCACTCAAAGTCCCCAGTCCCTCTGCGCGTGCGCGGGAGGCGATTTTGCTGCCAGCCGCACGACTCACTCTTCTGAGCGGGACTAAAAATGTGTAAACAAAACAGTCGCACTGCTGCTCTGATGATGAATTCGGTAGATGATATATTCGGCTCATGGTTTCCTAGGAGGGTTTGACTACTATTCGTGTTCAATATTATTATTCTTACATGTTTTGTGATCTTATTCGCCTCAATAAAGGCTCCTTTCGGTTTTTAATGGGTCACACTCGATATGGGACGAAATCGCTTTTAAGCTTGTAAAGTTGTCCAGTTGAGTGTTGACGGTTTCGTGCGGTAAGTATTTCAACAACTTAACAAGTAGATAGGAAAATGGAAATGAGAGTGCTTGTGCGAGTTATGAGATGTGGGAATAGAAAATATATATAAACAGGGTAATGCCGAATAGGTCACAATGTGAGGGATTTGGGTGTACAGGTTAGCTCAGACCTCCGTCCCAGAAAACAATGTAGTATTGACGCTAGAAATCGGGCTAATAGGTTGTTAGGGTTCATTGCTAGGAGTAATAAAAGTAGAAGTGCTGAGGTTATTTTGAAACTGTATTTAGCGTTAGTCAGACCTCACCTCGACTATGCAGTGCAGTTTTGGTCACCGTATTATAGAATGGATATGATTTTGTTATAGAGTCAGTGCAGAGAAGGATGACCAAAATGATAGAAGCTTATATTATTTTACATCCTCACCAGAACGCTCTAGAGAATTCTGGGTTATATTTTTGTATTACCTGGTGCATTCTGAGAAAGTTTTCTTACATTATATTTCCGTCGCAAATTCCTAGTTGGTGAGATATTCAATGTTTTATATGAGACCTCTTCGAAAAATAAAATTTGGTTTGGTTTGAACAAGGTTCTGTTATTTGTCAACATAGATTAAGGTTTGGTTAGATTTTGATTAGGTTAGAGTAGGTTAATTAAGAAGCTATCAAATGTTCTCTATGACCAAAAGTAGGGAGTTGGATCAGGTGCAGACGCCATATTATTTTGTAAACAAACACCATTATGGTGAAGATGTAACATTTTACCGAAGAGATATTTATTGGAACGATGGAGAGTGAAATGTTCGTAGGTAGATGGACTACCAATTGAGGCTGAGTGTATTGAGTGAAGGAGTAGCAATCATGTAGTGTGTGAAATGAAGATTACATAACTTCATGCTACAGGGATGATAGGTGGTAATGGGTATTGTAGATATTGTGTGCAGGCTATATGATCTCTTGCAGTCTCCTTATGTTCTTAGGAAAAAATTATTGGAGTGATCCTGTGAATAAGAATGAGCAAATGAGAGGCCAGGGACTTTTCAGTGATGGTGATAGAGATAAAGATTGAAATGTTTAGTTTTGCCCTACTTTCATTATTTTCTGCAGGTTTCTGTGGAGGAACAATTACCTTGAGGCTACACTAAACTGAGGCTTTACTTCTACTAGAGATGGATAGCACTTCCAGTGACAGGTAAGTTGTTTCTGACCACATTAAGCTTTTTCAGACATTATAATAACGTACCACATGCAAGTGGTGAGTAGGGCTTCTTAGGTTAAAGTTACTACAGAATCGATCATCTTCTTTGCATAGATAAAGGCAACTAAGGAATTTAGTAAAAGACATTAACTTTTTGTTTTCAACAAAGGAACATATCTATAATTATCTGTTTACTGTAGCTTTGCGACGCAATAACAAAAATGACTCTCGTAAGAGAGGCAAGATGGAGCCCAAGTGGACTGGTCCTTACAAGTATATAGTATTAGAACAGTTTCAGCTCCTACACTGATATATATTGGAAATTTTATTTATATTATATTTTACTTCAACCTTCAGAGTCCTTGACATTGACCATAATCAACGAGTGGCACTGCAGATTATGAAGACCAAAAAACCCCTCAAGTTTCGTGTCCCTTTAGAACAAATTCGTTCACATCTGCAAAGCCATTTACACACTAAAACAAGGTATTCATAGTTTGACATCAGTTTACACTTGTAAAGCATGTGCAGACAAACTAGAATCTGGATCTTCAAGTCAGTTGTGATCCTTATCTTGCTGGAATGCCTTCATGTTCAACAAGGGATTGCTCAGTTGTGAGGCCTATTACTACCATAGTGTGTTAATGCCAATTAGCTGCATATGGCAAGGTGATCCTGTATGGTGGGCTGCTTCAGTTAGGGACAACTTAGCATGGAGAAGGCCAAAGCATAATTGACAAAGTCTTGTGAATTACATTGGAGACTTGCTTGAAGTGACGCCTGGGAGTGGTATTGTAGGGTGGACAAGGTGATGTGTCCTCCACTGTGTGCCCCCCTTGATGATGAAATATTTTATCCCCAGGGAAATGAATTTTCCTGACACTTAAGTACATGATGAACAACCACCTCTCTCTCCATGTGAAGTGTTGTTTTTTGGTAATTAAATTGGAACTTTTCCATAGAAAAGCAATTTGAAAGACATATTATTAAGTACAGCTTTCCGCACAAAAGTGTAGAAGTGTGAAATAAATTAGACAAGGAGGTTATGTGTGTAAAAATGATACATGAATTTAAAGCTAAATTGGATGCTAGTTGATATTGATAACATGAGCTTTAGTATGGCTCCTTTTCCTGTACCTCAAAATTACATAAAGTGCGCACACGCACGCACACACACATACACACACACACACACACACACACACACACACACACACACACACACACACACACACACACATACACACACACTCTCACTCTCAGGAGGGCAAGTTGATAGCCTTCTAGTCCCGTCAGAATTGCAAAATCATAACTTTAGGCATATGTTCCATACTTATTCTTTGTTATGTGAACACAGGTAACCGTGTCTGAGAAAATAACCTAAACATTCTCCATTTGGCGAAGGTGTCAATTCTGGGATATCTAGGCTGTGATTCTAGTACACTAGTCTCTGTACCACCAAGCCACACTTACTTGATAATGTTTAATAGTTGTGCATCATCAAGCACATGAATATTTTACTGCAAATATCTATTTTTTCAGGACGCTAATGTTTATTTTTTTCTGGTTTGCAGGTGACAGCAAATTGGAAAACCCCTCTTCCAAACAACAGTCTAAACTTCATGTAGCACCTCTTCACAACCATCCTCATGTAGTTGCATGTGAAGTTGAGGTCCCAAGCATGTGGTTAACTGATATTCATGTTGACCATGCTCAGCAGTTACTTGGAAGCAGATTCCCTTCCCTTTCTGGGTTTCAGTCAACCACAACATTGGAAACAGCAAACTGTAACCAAGTTGTTGCTTCATCAGGTGAATAGATTCAAATCATTCATGTCAACAACAACCATTGGTTAACTGTGAGCAACATTGGTTGCAATCTTGGCACAGTTAACGTTTATGACAGCATGGCTATCGTAAATGAAAATATTGTTAAATTCAACTGCCAGACAGCTGCCTTATTAAAAACATCTTTGTCTACAATAACTGTTCAATATGCCTGCATAAAACAGCAGACAGGATCCTCAGACTGTGGTTTATTTGCAATAGCCACCGCTACAAGTCTCTGCTATGGGTTATCTCCAGAAACGCAATATTTTGATCAACGTCAAATGAGGAGTCACCTTGCATATTGCTTCAAAATTGATGCTATGGAACCATTCCCGGTTGTAATGCCACCAAGACCTCTGGAATTACCAAAAATAAAATATGAGATTTCACTGTCACTGTAGACTCCCTAAAGTTTTGCAGAGGGACATGATTCACTGTGTTCTGTGCAACAATTTATTTCACGTTGATTGTGAATCTGTCAGGATGAGCGATTTTTTGTTCATATGCAGAACATGCAAGAATTCTGCATGAATACAAGTTAAAATACCAGCTACTCCCCATCAGTTTTCAGCCCAAGCAGACAGTATCAGAATACAATACACCCCTACAACGTTTTTGGATGAACGCCAAGACAAAATTGAAGTTAAGAGGTTAGGGGGATGGAACTCGATATGCAGCCACCTCCTCGTGGTGAGTTCTGGGCAATTTGACTGATATGATGCAGAAGTATCAATCAAATTAGTAAAGAGCTGCATACTCAAATGACTGAAACAATTTGAAATGCAATTGTCAAAAAATTTTGACTTTTATATTGTTAGGAAACACTTTTTTGGTACAATTTATTTTCCTCAAGAACCCACTTGTGTCACATCACACTTTTAATGCCCTGGATTACTAGTTCATTTTCAATTTGTATCCATTCACCATGTTCAGCAAGTCAAGTGCTGCTAATATTGCTTATTTATTTATATTTCCTAGTAATTAACACATTAACGAACCATAAAAGGAGTGTATACTTTGTTTAATTTTCTGTGCCTCCTATATATTCACTCCTAATATACATAACTCATGTGTAGTAAATTTGAGACCAACATAATAACCACTTACAAGTCCTTACCTTTTCTGTCTTTCCTAAACCCATTATACTCATCACCTATCTATTTGCCTGGGTTGGTGATTTCTATTCTAGAATAAAAAATAACAGATTAAATCAGAATTTATTTTGAGAAATTTTTCATTTGAAATAGAATTTAATGATACATAAGAATCTGATATTTCTTTACAACTACTGCTCCACCTCTTTATCATAAATATGAAATCGTATATACTATACATAGTGTATTCATCACATATGAAGATTTCAGGCGGTGCTTACCATTATTTACCTCGCAAAACGCCTTTGAAGTTATGTTATGTTGTGTTATGTTATGTTGGTTAGGTTAGGTTAAGGTTGTTAGGTTTGATTATGGTTAGGTTAAGTTAGGATAGGTTCGGTTCAGTTAGTTAGGTTAGAAAAGATTTTAGCGCTTTATTACCGAATTCAGAAAAATCTAAGTTGCAAACCCCAACTTTTGGGTGATAAAATGTAAAAATCTTGTATAAGAATATAAGGAAGCTACAAAAAACACGGAGACCTGCACTAGATAGTTCCGGTTACTCCAATACTCCCTTATTACCTACACCCACCTCTCATCCCCGTCTAGTCTTCTCTCAAAACTTCCTAGTATCTGTGCACTATCTGATGACTGAGTCTGTCCCAATCATCTACAACCCTATTTGTAAACAAATTTCTGCCTATTTCTTTATTAAATCTACATTTTTCTAGTTTGAATCCGTTTTTTCTTGTTCTATCCTGACTACTGATCGTAAGAACTGTTCCTACATCCCTCTTATTAAAATCTTTCACCCACTTAAATACTTCAATCAGATCTAGCTAGGAGCCACCTCCCATGAATACTAACCTCCACAAAGGGTCACCTACCTGCACCTACCCCTACTTCTGCATCTCCATCAGGGTAACAGACCCTCTCACCCAACCGCAAGCCCTCACTAGCTTCACTCGCCTCGAGAGGCACGAGAGCAGAGTTGCACAAAGTCACATCCTAGCGGACAGCTGCTTTAGTTAATAGGTATGCAGTTCCCACAACCTTGCTGGGCTCCCTCACACAACGTCCTCTGAAATACTCTACTTAAATCCTGTCTCCAAGCAGGTCCTGGAGACGTCAAGACATTCAAGGGAAGGAGCTGCAGAAAGGTAATTTTATAGCGTAGCAGAGCTGCTCAACGTAAACCTCACACGGTACCAGTCAGACAGTCACCTCAGTCTCACCTCTCCCAAGCTATGTAGACACGTAAATAAACACCACATTTTGTACGGAGAGAGAGAGAGAGAGAGAGAGAGAGAGAAGAGATGGAGGAGAGAGAGGAGAGAGAGAGAGGGAGGGAGGGAGGGAGGGAGGGAGGGAGGCAGGCAGGGAGGGAGGGAGGGAGGGGGGGAGAGAGAGAGAGAGAGAGAGAGAGAGAGAGAGAGAGAGAGAGAGAGAGAGAGAGAGAGAAGAGAGAGAGAGAGAGAGAGAGAGAGAGAGGAGAGAAAGAGAGAGAGAGAGAGAGAGAGAGAGAGAGAGAGAGAGAGAGAGAGAGAGAGAGAGAGAGAGAGAGAGAGAGAGAGAGAGAGAGAGAGAGAGAGAGAGAGAGAGAGAGAAGAGGGGGGGGGGGGGAGTGAGAGAGAGAGAGAGAGAGAGAGAGAGAGAGAGAGAGAGAGAGAGAGAGAGAGAGAGAGAGAGGAGACGGGAGTGCGGAGAGCTAAGCGGGAGAGGGCATCAGTGTTGTTTGTTTACATTATTTTAGTCCCGCTCAGAAGAATGAGTCGTGCGGCTGGCAGCAAATCCACCTGCCGCACACGCGCAAAGGCGGGGGTTATCTCGAGTGAACCCACACCGGAACAAGGCCGGTTGACTTGAACGAGGCCGGCGAGAATAACAAGGCCGGCAGGGCGTAGGATAACGAGGCCGGCAGAGGGTAGGATAACGAGGCCGGCAGAGCTTAGGATAACGAGGCCGGCAGAGCGTAGTTAAGGCCAGCAGGTCGTCAGGTGGCTGGCCTTTCGAATCCCTTACAATCAGTGGCGTATGGTGGTTTCTGTCACTGGGTGTGCTGAACAGTGATTCTGTCCATAACTAACATATACCTAATTACTGGATTACTGGTGTGTGTGTGTGAGTGTGTATATGTGTGTGTGTGTGTGTGTGTGTGTGTGTGTGTGTGTGTGTGTGTGTGTGTGTGTGTGTGTGTGTGTGTGTGTGTGTGTGCGTGTGTGTGTGTGTGTGTGTGTGTGTGTGTGTGTGTGTGTGTGCGTGTGTGTGTGTGTGTGTGTGTGTGTGTGTGTGTGTGTGTGTGTTTTTATGTGTGTGTGTGTGTGTGTGTGTGTGTGTGTGTGTGTGTGTGTGTGTGTGTGTGTGTGTGTGTGTGTGTGTGTGTGTGTGTGTGTGTGTGTGTGTGTGTGTGTAATTACAATTTTATAGTTATTCATACTGTTAGTTGGAAAATAAAGCAAATTTTAAGTGTAAATTATGTGTAAATAATTATATTTATTATGGCTCTCTTTCCTCATCGCCATGGTAACGCCATCATCAAGATGCAAACACACCGCAACACAATAATAATTACAAAAAATGCACGTGTTCCTTCGACACGGGCGTCAATGAAACGGACTTAACTGAGGTCTGAGTTAGTATAACTTGGCAACTCAACTTTCTTCCGTTGTTTCATCGGTAAGAGAGTCCATGACTTAGGTTGCACTCAATCTTTATTTCTGATTGAGTAACTTAATAACATTAAATTTCATAATAATTACTATATTATAATTCCTGCAAGTCTTAATTATGCCCATATTATGAATGGCAAAGACACTGTATACCTTCAAGCCAATATAAAATATCAGCAGCAAAAATGAACCAAGCAGTGATTTGTAGAGCCGTACACCCAGCTCCATATTTTCAACAGTCTGTCCTCCCACTCCACCGTACGCGCTATGCCACATAATGATAGAATTGATTATTGGGTGTGCAGTGCTTCTACAGAAAACCTATAGTGCAAAATATTATAATAAGGCTAAAAACAATAAGAAAAATGTTGTTTCTCACTTAATACTGAATTTATTTATAACTATCATGCATTTCTCTTTCTGGCTGAGGGTGTGCGGCGCACACCTAGCACATCCTGAATATACGCTTGAACAAAGTTCTGTTATTTGTCAATGTAGGCTAATGTTTGGTTATTTCGTGTAATGTTAGGTTAATTTAGAAGATCTCAAACATTCTCTCTGACCAAAAGTAGGGAGTTGGACGAGTTGCAGACGCCATTTTATTTCGTAAACAGACGCCATTATGGTGCAGATGTGAAATTTTACCGAATGAAAATTGAAATGGCCATCATAATCATATCAATACATAGGCACAAACCACACAATTACTAATCTGTTGCCAGATACCGAAGTGTGATGGACAAGCGTTGTGCAGGTGATACAGCTTCCCTCATCTTGGTGTCTTGCTTCTTACTGAGTGGTGACACTAAATCAAGCAACTCAGCAAAGTTCCTCTTGTACATTCGGTGGTATTCATAGAAGCCTTGTTCATCCTCCAGACTTATCTCTTGTAACAAGTTGTTGTAAACATTCTTGGATTTCCTAGCCATCCAATCCATGGCTTCATCTAATATCGCCTGGGTTTCTTCTTTTTCGCATTTATTAATACTACTAAATCAGCAGCAAGGATGGTAGCAGCAAGACCCAATTCCATAGTGTCTTCCATTGTCGTCAGCGGGCAAAAGCAAAATATATCGCGCTCGATTGATCTTCTGCTTCTTGTAGCCTCTGGGAATATTTTGACGCCGTTGGAAAGACAGATACATGAACATCTCCACCATTTAAGGTGACTGGTCTAACCACTCGTTCAAAGGTAAAGTTGGATGGACGAATATTTGTCTGACAGCTGGATTGGAGTCCAACCTACTCGTTGACTAGTGTAACCTGGGCTTAAGTTCCCAAGGGATTTGGAGATCAGGTTACTGAGGGTGGCGGGCGGGATGGTGGGTCAAGCGAGGTCACTGTTGCTATGTGTTCACTTCTCACACTGAATTCTTCTTTTTCCTCTTTGGCGGTACACTTTACACTTTATTTCTTTCACCACGGTGTTCACAGCACTTTACCACAGTTATGTGCACAGTATTGACTCAGCTCAATCCGTACATCCATAGAAAACTAACCTTTTTCGTGGAGCTATCGTCCACGTGATCTCTGTCTCTGTCTGTCTGTCTGTCTCACTCTCTCTCTCTCTCTCTCTCTCTCTCTCTCTCTCTCTCTCTCTCTCTCTCTCTCTCTCTCTCTCTCTCTCTCTCTCTCTCTCTCTCTCTCTCTCTCGCTCCTTTCTGTGTGTGTGTGTGTGTGTGTGTGTGTGTGTGTGTGTGTGTGTGTGTGTGTGTGTGTGTGTGTGTGTGTGTGTGTGTATGTCTGTGTATGTCTGTGTGTGTGTGTGTGTGTGTGTGTGTGTGTGTGTGTGTGTGTGTGTGTGTGTGTGTGTGTGTGTGTGTGTGTGTGTGTGTGTGTGTGTGTGTGTGTGTGTGTGTGTTGTGTGCATGACGCCTCTATTATCAACATGCCCAGTGCAAAAAAATATGTTATTAATGACAGATAAAGAGCAGAGGAAGAAAAGGATACTTGTCTCATTTTAAAGTAATTAATTATCTGAATCTTGACATTTATTACCAATAGATAATAAGAAGGATATGAATAATAACATTAGATATGATATGTATACAGCAGAAAGCCCACCTTCTTGGAAACCAACTCTGTCCCTTCCGCCCGTATTTGATCCATCCTTTTGAACTTTCTGCTAGTGATGGTACTTTCTGCCCCCGCCGCTACCATCACCATTACACTGACCACCATCACCACGTGACCCATCTGAAATATTACCTTTAGTCATCTTACGATACCTTTTCCATGAACACTTTTCTATTTATGCCAATTACACTCCTACTTTTCCTGATGAATGTAAATCTCACTATGGCTCTGGTATTGCATTTTCTAGACAAATCCACATCCTCCATTTGTTGAAACATTTCACTATCACTGACCGTTTTTTCCTTCCCCATACTTTACCTTATCGTTTTCTCTTTGCTCTGCCGTCTGCTTTTTAGCTTTACATAATGCCATATGATCTTTAATGCCTGGCCCTTCACTTTTCAAAGACGCTCTTGCGTGCATTGGCTGGACTTAACTTTGCATTCGATCAAGTAGCAGAAAAGGGTATGGTTATTCAAATAATACCTCTAATATTACCTCGCGGTATTTGCAGGTAGTGCGCGTTCTTACTCAGGTGCGTCCACATACCATTAATTTTAATCTGTGATTTCAACAGCTTGCTCATCAGACTGAATGCAGCTGTGTTAAAAACATGTTTAAAAGATAGTTATCAACACGATTTATTCATAACTGTGTACTCAGATACCATTGAATGTACCTTTAAAGGAAGCCCACATCCTAATTATTCATTAGGGACTTGTTTAGCGTAGGTCCAACATAAAGTGCTTGACAAGCGGAAGAGATAATGTGTGCTTACCTTGAGACAGTCTGCAGCAATGAGTCTACAGAAAAACTGGCATGGCATGGCCTTCTGTTTGTGAAGGTTAACCAATGGCAACCATCTATCTCTTACCGTTTTTTCTCCACTTTTTTTATACTTATTTTTACAACTTCCCTCTCTCTCTCTCTCTCTCTCTCTCTCTCTCTCTCTCTCTCTCTCTCTCTCTCTCTCTCTCTCTCTCTCTCTCTCTCTCTCTCTCTCTCTCTCTCTCTCTCTCTCTCTCTCTCTTTTCTATTCTCTCTCTCTCTCTCTCTCTCTCTCTCTCTCTCTCTCTCTCTCTCTCTCTCTCTCTCTCTCTCTCTCTCTCTCTCTCTCTCTCTCTCTCTCTCTCTCTCTCTCTTTCTCTCTCTCTCTCTCTCTCTCTCTCTCTCTCTCTCTCTTTACATTTGTCTCCCCTAGTCTCAAAGCCATCCATCTTCATTCTGAGTTGCACCATCCCCCATCCTCTCCCTATATTTTTTTTTTTTTTTTACATTCCCTCACAAACTTTTGTTCTTTCCTTCCATCCTTGTCTTCCTATTTTTCTGATCCGATTGCTCCTCCTCCTGTTCCTACTACTACCACAACTACTACTACTACT
Source organism: Cancer borealis (assembly GCA_036785275.1). Taxonomy (NCBI): domain Eukaryota; kingdom Metazoa; phylum Arthropoda; class Malacostraca; order Decapoda; family Cancridae; genus Cancer; species Cancer borealis. Next base: position 28,170 of record JAXIVD010001540.1, read on the forward strand.
ACTACTAATACTACTACTACTACTACTACTATTACTATTACTATTACTACTACTACTACTACTACTACTACTACTTCTACTACTACTACTGCTATTATTACTACTACTACTAATAATAATAATAATAATAATAATTATTATAATAATAGTAATACTGTTGCGACAACAACCACCACTACGACTACGACTACGACTACGACTACGACTACTACTACTACTATTATTACTACTGTGATTTTCGTCAGTAAATTTTTTTATTTTAATTGGACTAAAGGACAAACAGGGATGGAGCGTGGTGTGATATGGAAGACTTGACGAGAGGAAGGAAATAATTTGCTTTTCAAACACACGCACCCCCACACACACAAAAAAGAAAAAAATAATATTAATTAGATTCAAGTACCGCAATGCGACTTTCTCCAACATGATCTTGTCTTGTAATTAGATTTTGAAGAACAACATTGGAACACACAAAAAATATTATTTATTGCAATTGGTCATGACTTAATTATGGGATTGTCTGTAAAGAAGCTCTGCGTGTGTGTGATGTTGGTAGAGAACACAATGCAGTACAACAGTGCGTTGTCGAATATACTGAGAAAAAAATATGGAATTGTGTTTGAGACAACAAAATAACTGAACATGAGCATGAACATTAATTGCATAAGTAGTATGCGTGAAGAGCGTAACGGGTGTTGATAACAGTTTACAAAGGCTAGTATACGCACCTTTAAAGCAATTCTTTCTGCCATCGTCTGAACATTTTCTTGCATTTTTCATTATTGATACCATTTTTTAGCAACATTTTGCACAAAGTGAAACTATCATTGAGACACTGTGTATCACCAGCACGTGAGGAAGACGATGGCTTTAAAATTCAAGCAATGGGGATGGGGTGGGCGCCGCGACTCTCGTAACTCACCCTGCGATCACGCACATGATATTTTTTCCTGTATGTTTTCTTTGATTCTATAAAAATATGTCCTCACGGACATTCTTTTCTTAATTTTTTATGATTTGAAATGAAGATTCAATTCTTACCGGCCGAAAAGTAACCCATACTATAAGTACACACTGTTACATATATGAGGAGCAGAATTTGGATATTAAGAAAACTTAGTTGCTGAAATTTTACAGTTGTATTTAAAAAATATATATTGATACGCTGAAGAAAATACAAGAAAAGTTACTAGAATGATTCCTAGATTACGAAACAAGCCTAATGAAGTACGACTTAAGGAGCTGAACTTATTCAGTTTATCCCAAACATAGGCTACAAGAGGACCTAATAGAAGTATTTAAAAATTTCTGTGGCTTTGACAATATTATCATGAGCGACTATAGGCCTCTTCTATTTGTTCTCAATAATCTACTCCGGATTCTGCTCTGAATCCGAATCTGTTTTGGATCAATTGGGTGCAAATAGAACAGCAGAATCTGTTTTGGATTCGCTGGATCAAAACAATAACAATGAGAGGCCAGTCGCTGCCCACTGCCCAGCCGTCACACTAGTCACTTCTCCGAGGAAGTGTTGAGAGTTACAACTTTCATTTCCTGATGCATTTAGGGTGACAGCAGCACCCCTAATTATCACCAACCTGCTTATTGTACAATAAAAAAATCTTTATATAACTAAATGTGTTATTGAAAACACCATTAGATTCTTGAAAAGTAGATTCAAGTCTGATGAACCTCAAGGTTAACCTTGACAATGTTACACTTATTATTTCTTTACAAATACTGCTTCACCTCTTTATTATAAACATACTATACATAGTGTACTCAACATATCTGTGAAGGTTTCTGGCGGTGCTCACCATTATTTACCTCGCAAAACTTCTTTGAAATTATGATAGGTTGTTAGGTTGGTTAGATTATGTCAAGTTATGGTTATGTTAAGGTTGGTAGATTACGGTTATGTTATGGGTATGTTAAGTTAGGTTCAGTTAGGTTCGATTATATAAGATTTTTACATTTTATCACCCGGAAGTTAGGGTTCGCAAATTAGTTTTTTGGGGGGTTTGGGTATTAAAATGTAAAAATCTTATGTAACCGAACCTAACTGAACCGCACCAAACCTAACTTAACATAACCAATAACCATAACATAACCGCAAACTAACCTAACAACCTTAACCTAACCATAGTTTAACCTAACTTAACCAACATAACAACTTCAAAGACGTTTTGCGAGGTAAATAATGGTAAGCACCCCCTAAAACCTTCACAGATGTGTTGAGTACACTATGTATAGTATGTAAGACTTCATATATATAATAAAGAGGTGGAGCAGTAGTTGTAAAGAAATACCCCTTATTTTTATATGTCTAATCTGTAGCGCAGATAGGCTTCCCTTGGTTAGGTTAGATTTGGGTAAAACTTTACTTTTACATCCAGCCAAAAAAACCTTACATTCCCACATGTCCTCATGTTTATTGGGAGAAGATGGGGAATGAGGATATCTTATTAACTATTTATTTGGGACGGTAATGAGTGTCAGAATCATTTGTGTATATAAATGTAAAGTAGAGCTTCCCCTTAACCAAAATAAACTTTGGGGATATCTTATTTAACTATTCATATGCTACGGTTATACATATTTCTGTACCTACACTAACATTAATGCAGAATTTTTGTACCATTTAATCTCTTTCACGTACAAATAAGTTGTTTTCTTGGGAGTATATATCAAAATTCAAAGAAAATAAATAATCCGGTTAGAGGCTGCTGTTATATCTCCTTTGTTTTTGGTATTCATCACCATTATTATACAATTTTAAGCCTACAGTAGTATTTCTGAAACATTTTTCGACCACTTAATATCTTTCTCGTATATATACACTGTTTTTATTGGATATATATATTAATAATAGATTCCGAGAAGAGGCTGCTGTTATATATCTCCTTTGTTTTTTATATTCATCATCAATATTATACAATTCTGTGCCTACAGTAACATTTCTACAACATTTCTCTACCGCGTACTATATTCCTCTTATATATACACTGTTTTATTGGAGGTATATATCAATATTAACTTCTGAGAAGAGGCTGGCTCAGTCAGGCTGGTGCAAAAAACCCGCGAACGGGTGTCGTCTGCTATAACCCACCTCCCAAATCAGATTCGACGGATTCAGGAATCTGTTACAGATCACGGGTTAAGATGGTAAATAGAACACGATTTCGCGGCTAAGCCCCGCCCAGATTCAGTGATCTAAAACGGATTCACGCAAATAGAAGAGGCCTTATGTAACTACTGATCTCACAAGCAACACACGTAACAATGTTTTTTTTTTTTTTTTTTTTTTTTTTTTTTTTTTTTTTTTTTTTTTTTTTTTTTTTTTTTTTTTTTTTTTTTTTTTTTTTTTTTTTTTTTTTTTTTTACACCTTAAAAGGGTACTGGCTAAAGAATAAATAAATTTGGTATAAATAATAATCCCGCTTGTCACCAGACCCTGTAATGAGGACAGTAGGAGAAATATAGACATGGGGAGAGGTCCAATTTAGTATGAGAGGTGTCTTGACACTCTTCTTTTGAAAGAGTTTTAAGTCATAGGCAGGTGGAAAAACAGACAAAAGAAGAGAATTCCAGAGTTTACCAGTGTAAGGGATGAAAAAGTGAAGATATTGGTTAAGTCTTGCATTAGGTAGATGGACAGAATAAGGATGAGAAGAAGTAGAAAGTCTTGTGCAGCGAGGCTGCGGGAGGGGGGGAGGCATGCAGTTAGCAAGTTCAGAAGTGCAGTCAGCATGAAAATGGCGGTAGAAGATAGATAAAGATGCAACATTGCGGCGGTGACTTTAGGAGTTAAGACAGTCAGTTAGAGGAGGAAGGTTGATTAGGCGAAAAGCTTTAGACTCAACCCTGTTTAAAAGAACTGTATGAGTTGAGCCCCCACAGACATGAGAGCCATACTCCATACATGGGCGGATAAGGTACAGAGCAAGCAGCAAAGAGGGAGAGAAAATGGACGCAGACGCCATAAGACATCTCACTTTTTGGAAGCTGATTTAGCAAGAGTAGAGATATGAAATTGCCAGTTTAGATTTTTAGTAAAGGATAGACTGAGTGTATTTAATGTGGAGGAGAGGGGAAGTTGAGTGTCATTGAAAACAAGGGGATAGTTATCTTTTTTTTTTACATTAAAAGGGTACCGGCTAAGTGGAAAAAAAAAATTAAGTATTTTAAAAAAATCCCGCTTGTCACCAGACCCTGTAAAGAAGATAGTAGAAGAAATATAGACATGGGGGGGCTTTTCAATTTTGAGAGAGTTTAAGTAATAGACAGTTGGAAAAACAGACAAAGGAAGAGAGTTTCAGAGTTTATCAGTGTAAGGGATGAAAGAGTGAAGATACTGGTTAACTCTTGCATAAGGTAGATGGAGAGAATAAGGATGAGAAGAAGTGGAAAGTCTTGTGCAGCAAGGCCGCGGGAGGGGGGGGAGGAATGCAGTTAGCAAGTTCAGAAGAGCATTCAGCATGAAAACAGCGGTAGAAGATAGATAAAGAGTCTAGAAAGTCAGTTAGAGGAGAGTTGATTAGGCAAAAAGCTTTAGACTCCACCCTGTTTAAAAGAGCTGTATGAGTTGAGCCCCCCCAGACAAGAGAGCCATACTCCATACATGGGCGGATAAGGCCCCTGTACAGAGCAAGCAGTTGGAAGGGAGAGAAAAATGAACGCAAACGCCATAGGACACCTAACTTCTTGGAAGCTGATTTAGCAAGAGTAGAGATATGAAATTGCCAGTTTATATTTTTAGTAAAGGATAGACCGAGTGTTTAATGTGGAGGAGAGGGGAAGTAGAGTGTCATTGAAGAAGAGGGGATAGTTATCTGGAAGGTTATGTCGCGTAGATAGTTGTAGAAATTGAGTTTTTGAGGCATTGAACAAAACAAGGTTTGCTCTGTCCCAATCAGAAACTAGTGAGAGATCAGAAATTAAGCGTCCTATAGTATCTCGCCTTGAGTCATTTAATTTTTGTTGGGTTGGGCGTCTGTTGTACGACGTTGAAAAATGCAAGGTGGTGTTATCAGCATAGGAGTGGATAGGGCATTGAGTCAGATTTAGAAGATCATTGATGAATAGTAGAAAGAGAGTGGGTGATAGGATAGAACCTTGAGGAACACCACTGTTGATAGTTTTAGGAGAAGAACAGTGACCGTCCACTACAGCAGCAATAGACCGGTCGGAAAGGAAACTGGAGATTAAGGTATAGAGAAAAGGATAGAATCCGTAAGAGGGTAGTTTAAAAATTAAAGATTTATGCCAGACTCTATCGAAGGCTTTCGATATGTCAAGGCCGACAGCAAAGGTTTCACCGAAGTCCCTAAAAGAGGATGACCAAGATTCAGTTAGAAAAGAAGATCAGCAGTAGAGCGGCCTTTACGGAAACTATACTGGCAATCAGAGAGAAGGTTCTAAGCTGATAGATGCCTCATTATCTTCATGTTAAGGACAGACTCAAAGGCTTTAGAAAGGCAGGAAATCGAAGCTATAGGGCGTTAGTTAGAAGTATTGGAGCGGTCACCTTTTTTAGGGACAGGTTGAATGTGAGCAAACTTCCAGCAAGAAGGATAGGTAGAAGTAGAGAGACACAGACGAAAGAATTTGACCAGGCAGTGAGCGAGTTCGGAAGCACAGTTTTTGAGAACAACAGAAGGGACTCCATCCGGATCGTAAGCCTTCCGAGAATCAAGACCAGAGAGGGCCTGGAAAACGTCATAATATAGAATTTTTATTTTAGGGATGAAGTAGTCAAGAGGGTGGAGGAGTAGGAGGAATATGCCCAGTATTTCTGTCCGAACAAACTGCAGAAACCATATTCCACGATAGATCGTTGTCTCTGAAGAAGTCATCCACAAATTTCTTCACATTGACGATGGACCACTTAATTAATGCACCAGGAGCATTATATTTCAGAAGCTTTCGCCAAAAAAGAATTCATGATAGGAGTGTTCTTGGACATGCACAAAGCCTTCGACATTACATGGCGACACGGTATCCTCATGAAACTCCATGCTCACGGTTTAGGAGGTAACTTGCCAATTTTTGTTTATAATTTCTTACAGGACAGACCTTTCTCTTGTCAAGCTTCCCGGTAACGTATTCTCGGACATTTATGTCGAGGAAAATGGGGTGCCACAGGGTAGTGTTCTTAGTCCTACTTTATTTTGTGTTATGCTTAATGATATTCTGTCATCAACTCCTGTCTCAAGAAATCTTAAATACTCATTCTACGCTGACGACTGTGCGTTATGACGACTGTGCGTTATTCGTCGCCAAATGCGCAGTTCTAGGCTGGACGGATTCAAATTGCTCTTGACTCCGTCCAACAGTGGACTTCTCTGTGGGGATTTAAGTTTTCTGTTCCAAAATATATCGGTGTAGTTCTCACTCAACGTAAAATTCCTGCTTTCAAACTTCAGTTAAGTTCTTGGGTCTACATTTTGACAGCTGACTCAATTGGAAAACACATATATAACACAATGTAACACATGTTTTTTTGTATTTTCTTAATGTTCATATATGTATTTTTTGCCACTGAATTCTAAAATCACATTCGTTTTGACGTAACATCGATAGTTTTTTTTATTTATTCATAATTTAATATTTTCTCGTTATATACGTAACCTTTCTCTACAGCAATATGTTGGTTCAATCTATTATAATATTGTAAGGATAGTTACACAACATTTAGTACTTTTTTCATATATTGAAAGGTATTTAGGAAGTACAATATTAGTTAGAGCAAAATAAACAATGCAACTCTGCACTGTAAATGCTTTGATAACTCTTCTCTTAAGATTAGAAGTGCTTTGACGATCGAGATTTTCTAGAGTGCATACTTTCATCTTTTCTGACTAGATACCATTTATAATCTCCCATCATAGCAGTGTCCTTGATATCTTCTTTCCATTGTTGCGATGTCCTGATGAAATCTCTCGCCATGCTCCTCATTGACATCCAAGTTTTTGGGGAAGACATCTAGGTGAGAATGCAAAAAAATTAACCTTCAAGGACATACGACAACCCAGTTTCTTGAAGTTCTCAATAAGCTTTGCTGCCAGTTGTTTGTAATTAGGATCCTTGTGATTTCCATGAATCCACGAACTACATCATGAAATGCACACAAAGCTTCTTTATCAACTTTTGTCATCGCTCGTTCCAGTTTCTCCGACTTCAACATTGCATTTACTTGGGGTCCAACAAATATACCACCCTTGATCTTAGCCTCAGATAGCTTTGGAAACATGAGACGAATTTCTTGAAAAGCTTCTCCTCCAAAATCTAAGGCCTTCACAAACTGTTTTACCAATCCTAGTTTAATATGAAGTGGGGATAATAAGACTTTGTTGGAATCTACTAGAGACTGTCTGAGAACATTTAACTTTCCTGGCTGCAGTTCCACTCGTGGGGGCTCATGAACTTTCTTGTAATGATCATCATCAGCTTTGCTATCCCATAAGCAAAGGAAACATAAATATTTTGTGTATCCCCCTTGCAAGCCAAGCAAGAAGGCGAGCATCTTGAAATCACCACAAACATCCCACTTGAATTCAGCATAATTTATTTTGTCAAGAAGTTGTTTGACATTATCATAGTTTTCTTTCTTCTGTACGGAGTGTGCAAGAGGCAAAGATGGATATTTATTTCCATTGTGGAGCAATACTGCTTTGAGACTTCGTGTTGAGTTATCTATGAACAGTCGCCATTCTGCAGGATCATGCTTGAGTCTAAGAGCAGTAAACAAACCAATAACATCCTCACAATAACACAAATCCACATATCATATGAGGGGTCCATGGTTTGTCCTGGTCACCCATGGGCATTCCGAAATAGAGTCTGTACGCTATCCACAATTTGGCACCTTTCACGATCTTATGTAATATCTGCGTTTTTCCAATATAATAACCACACACATAGCAAAATGTATCTGGAGAATTTTTACATCCTCTAGTAGCCTTCATAAAAACTACAGAACTCAGTAATTGATCTGAAAGAAAAAAATAGATATACATTTAGTAGCGGAACCTTTTACACTTCCGAATATATGATAACATTGAAAGACGATGTATTTCTATAACGGTCGATGATACCGAAAAAATAATTACATTTTTGGAATCAACAGAAATAATTTATTAATAAACAGTAAAACAAAATTACAATAAACAAACCCTTTGTAAAAAAAATAATTGTTACGTTGTGTAATTTATTAGTTCGTTGCCATAAAAAAGTCAATGTCTTCAAATACCTATCAGGTACTTCATGGGGAGCAGACAGAAAATCTTTATTAATGGTGTACAAGTCCTTAATTCGTTCTAACTTAGACTATAGCTCACCGGTGTATGGGTCTGCGTCAAACGCAACACTGAGGAGGCTGGATGTTTTTCAGAACGTATGTCTGCGAATGTGTCTTGGGGCCCTACGGTGTACACACGTGGGGCGTTTGAAGGTTGAGGCAAACATACCACCACTGAGTGTGCGACGTGACGGCCTACTACTGGCATATGGCCTGTCAACTGCCCAGAAGACCCCACTCGGTCTCATGGCAGCTACTGTAATTAAACAGCACCACTATTTCCACACTGGTCGACACCGTCCACGAACTGTCCGCCTTCACACTATATGCCAGAAGTATGAAGTGGACCTTGACGGTCTTGACCAGCTCGTGCAACCAACAAAAGTCCCTTGGGAGCCCAATGCCACCCCCAATACAAATTGGCTACCCAAACACAAGCCTGCCATGGCCGAAGTGGAGATACGTTATTACTTCCGGGCTCTCGTCGCTAGCCTCCCTCCCACCCTCCACCTTTACACTGACGGCTCCGAGTCGAATTAATGAGTGGGTACTAGTGTTTGGTCGCATGAATGTGCCCTCAGGTTCCGACTACCTTTCCATACATTGGTGTTTTCCTCAGAACTTTTTGCTATTGATAAAGCCATAGATTATGCACTAAATTCAAATCATAACGTAATTGTCATTTTCACGGACTTTATGTCAGTCCTTCAGGCGATAGAGTCCGGGCGCACGGATGCCAATGAAATCCAAGGCCAATCTACGCTGTAAGTCTTTCTCTTTGTTTTGGGCGCCTGGTCATTCGCGTATTTACGGGAATGAGCAGGCTGACATGCTGGCTAGGTTCGCTACAAAGCTCGAGGGAGCGTGGAACCTCCGTCGAGATCTGCAGTCATGTCTCGCGGCTGCAAATTCATCAGTTTACCTCCTGCGGCAAAGTCACTGGGACAACCTCCATCTTCCCACTAGAAAGTGGGCTTCCTCCAATAGCCCCACAAGGCGTCAGGAGGTGGTCCTCACACGCATCAGGATGGGCTGCATCCTAGCTACCCACATGCTCCCCTACATCGCCCACGCCTTCCCACCCCAATGCATCACCTGCCATACTACCCTTTCTATCGACCACATCCTGCTTCACTGTGTATGTTTCGGGAGGCGCGACAGTCTCTCGCAGCCTTCTGTGAGGCCCGCCGCCTTCCGATGACGCAGACCATCCTGGGTGACCGGATGTGGTCGATAGCCTGATGATTTTCCTGGCCGAGACCAATTTAATCAGAGAGTTATGAGTTACTTGTATATTCCAATGTTTTTTTTAATTATTGTACCACTTTGTATATACTGCACTTTTCTTGTTATAAATATGTTTTGATATGAATGATTGTAAGTATTATGTATCTAGCGTGAATGTCAATTAGTATTCCCCATGTTTATTGTAAATACGTATTCGTACGTATCCTCCCTCATTGTATGTATGTACCATTTTTGTCCCTCACCTCCCATGACTAATGCATTACTTTAGTTTATGCCTTAGGATTCAGGTTCCCAAGTATGAATGTGTGTCCATTATGCGTGACTGAAATCGTATGAATGTGTGTATTGATTTCTATGCATTAAAATATAAATGAATAAAAAATAAATAATTAAATTTTTAAAAAATGTAAAATTTGATTAATAGAATAAATTTTTAAGTAAAACATATATAAATTTCAATTTATATGGCCTTATAGCCTATGCCATGGCTGATGTCCCCCCAAAAAAAAGGCGTCAGTCCGCCCGGCTACTCTGTTACGGCCCACTCCTCGTTACTTCTTGTCTCTCAGTAAAGGTTCTACATTACCCGAGCCTGTCCTTCAAGCCCCACTACGTTAAGGATTGGCTCCTGAACATGGCGCAGTGAGTTAGCGCTGAGAAGACTTCGTTTCTACAAGCTACAGGTGAGTGGGAGAGTTTGCCGCCAACACCAGGGACTCCGGACCCACGCCATCCTCCAGCGCATCACAAGGTAAATAGCTGTGGCTTGTTTTCAGTGCAATGTTTTAGTGTGGTATTTTGGGCGTGGTAGAGTAGTGTCTGTTATTTTGTGTACACAAGCAAGTGTGTAACACATTGGGCATCGTTACGCTTCGCATCCGAGAAGAGCGAGCGGCACACACCGACTCATCAAAAGAGTCACACAGACATTGCGTCACTGCGTGACTGCTCCTGCCTGCTGTCTGGCGTCCACTCGCTCGTCCTCATTTCCGGCCGCTGAGTTGCCAGCAGCCGCCACATACCCACTATTTTACTCTTTTCACTGTTAAGCACTGTATAGTCCTGTTATCTCGTAGACCTTGGTCTTCCTGTTAAAGGCGTGATGCCGAAGAAAGGAAGACACAGTTCGCAGCACAGCGGTTTCCGAGAAGCAGAGGAAGACATGGCAGCCAGTGGCGTATAGTGGTTTCTGTCACTGGGTGTGCTGAACAGTGATTCTGTCCATAACATATACCTAATTACTGGTGTGTGTGTGTGTGTGTGTGTGTGTGTGTGTGTGTGTGTGTGTGTGTGTGTGTGTGTGTGTGTGTGTGTGTGTGTGTGTGTGTGTGTGTGTGTGTGTGTGTGTGTGTGTATGTGTGTGTGCGTGTGTGTGGGTCAGACAGGGCTCACCCACCTCCTGCCTCCTGTTTATATTTTTCATGAATGAACTTGTTAGAATGTTGAAGGAGAGATGTGTACCTGATGGTTTCTTGGGCTGGCTGCACGCGTTGGTACTTATGGATGACACTGTGCTATTGTCAACGAGTAGGGAAGGTATGATAAATAAAGTTAGAATATTGATGACTTTTATAATGAATATGGAATGATTATAAATCAGGAAAAGACCAAATTTTTTGTAATTAGTGGCACAAAGGATGACGCGGAGCCGCTGCGGGCGGTCGGGCTGGTCATTGGTTCATGTACGCATTATGTTTACTTGGGGTCCCCATTCACCAGCGACGGGTCGGTGTCGTCCGCCCTCAGGGTACAGGCCAAGAGTAAGATGGTTCATGTGCTGAAATTTGTGTCCTTCGTTAAGAAGAATAACGATGTCCCATTTGTGGTAAAGCGTAGAGTTTTTGATGCCGCCCTGATGTCTTCATTATTGTATGGATGCGAGTCATGGGAAGGAGCTAATGTTAAATCAGTGACAAAACTTTACAACTGGGCAATAAAACAACTATTGGGCGTAAGAAAGTCAACTCCTAACGATGTGTGTTACGCTGAGATTGGTTACCCTTCACTGCCTGAGTTTGTAAAATTAAAACTGCACAAGTTTTATTCCAGAGCAGCTGTTGAAAGACCAAATTTAGTAGATGACCCATTGATGTTTTGTATAGATATTGTCACTAGAGCTAACACTGTATCGAGCAGAAATATTAGAGAATTTGTAAACTCCAGTGTGCCAAACTTACAGGACCTCATGGTGACTGTCCATGAACGCATCTCTGTGTCTAGCGGATCAGGATGCGCTGTGTACCGATCCATAAATCCTGGGTTCGCAGTACACGGTTTGTACAAAGATCGCCACACAGTTAACGACCGCTATAGAATGGCATTTACCCGTCTCCGTGTGTCTGGCCACAACTTGTGCATTGAGACTGGAAGGTGGAATAGGCGAGGGCGTGGCCGGTTACCGCAGGAAGAACATCTGTGTGTGTGCGGAAATGTACAGACAGAAAAACATGTTGTGGAGGACTGTCCTGTGTCAAATTATATAAGAGACTCTGTGGGATTAACAAATATGGATGATTTATTTAATGAGAAATATTCACATAAGGAATTTTGTATGATTATTCATAATATTTTGCATTTGTATGAATAAATAATGTATTTAATGTTTTTTTTGCACTTTTGCACCAAATTTTTGTTTTTGTTGTTTTTGGGCTACGGTATGTTTTGGGGGTATAGGTATTTATATGTACTATGATGTAGATTTTTCTTTGATATGCTGCCATTATTGTAATCAACATTCTTGTACACTGTGGTCAATAAATTATCTATCTATCTATCTATCTATATATATATGTGTGTGTGTGTGTGTGTGTGTGTGTGTGTGTGTGTGTGTGTGTGTGTGTGTGTGTGTGTGTGTGTGTGTGTGTGTGTGTGAGTGTATGTGTGTGTGTGTGTGTGTGTGTGTGTGTGTGTGTAATTACAATTTTATAATTATTCATACTGTTAGTTGGAAAATAAAGCAAATTTTGTGTAAATTTAGAATAATAAAATATATTATGCCCTTTTTGCCATCGCCATGATAACGCCATCATCAAGATGCAAACACAACGCAACACAATGATAATTACAATATACTCACAAGTCACAGCTACTGTCAAGTCAAGGGAAATGCACATGTTCCCTCGACACTAGCGTCAATGAAACTGAGTTGACTGGGGTCTGAGTTAAGGCGTTTACATGTGTGGCCAAGCTTCCTAATGTTCTCGCGAACACGATTTAAGGCGATGGTCAAACGTGGTGTTGCCACAATTTTCCTAATATATTTCAATCTTAATGCTTGTTTTCGGTTTTCTTTTATATTAAAAGCGACATATATAATATAAATCTTTTAAATTATACCCACTGTAATGGTCTCAAACATCTTACTTTTCTCAGATTTATTCAAAATAGATATCATGATTTTCTCCGTATGAAGCCACGCTCCCCTCGCTCTGCACCTAGAGGCTCGGGGAGACAGCCTCGCAGGCACTGTGTGAGGGTGTGATGTTTTATGTTCGATCTTAGATCTGTCTTCATTATTCAAACTCTTTCTACGGCTTAAATATTTTTGTGCAATATTCAAACACCTTATTTCTTACTTTAATTTGATGAAAAAATTACAAAAATATGATATGCTATTTACTTTTCATTTGGAAAAAGTAAACAATTATCCGTCGAAGCCACAACCACATAATTCATTAAAACATCAACAGTCACACAGGGCTGAATGCCACATCTCGTTATTTTCTACAATTCTCTAATATATAACAATCTTTTTGCTTGTTTTTGGTGTTCTTCTATATTAAAAGCAACATATATAATACAAATCTTATGTAGACGATCAACTATAATGGTCTCAAACATCTTAATTTCCTCTGATTTATTCGAAATATATACCCTGATTCTTTCTCATGAAAGCACACACATCTGCTTCGCTCCATCCATACAGAGGCCCACATCTCGTTATTTTCAACAATTTCCTAATATATTCCAATTATTATGCTTGTTTTAGGTTTTCTTTTATATCAAAAGCAACATATATATTATAAATCCGATGTATTTTAACAACTGTTATGGTCTCAAACATCTTACTTTCCTCTTATTTATTCGATATATAAATCCCGTTGAGTGTCTTTCTGGATGAAGTTATGAAGTTGCTGTGCCCTGATTGGTTATTTGGTCACACGGCAAATGCAGAAATTCATATCTTGGGTGGATTTGCCAAAATCTGGCTCATACTTGCTCAGATTTTGCTTTTTTATCAAGTCGACTTGACACTACACATAAATGCAGTTAGTATAACTTGGCAATTCAACTTACTTCCGTTGTTTCATCGGTAAGAGAGTCCATGACTTAGATTACACTCAATCTTTATTTCTGATTGAGTGACTTAATAACATTTGGTTTCATAATAAATACTATATTATAATTCCTACAAGTCTTAATTATGCCCATATAATGAATGGCAAAGACACTTTATACCTTCTAGCCAATATAAAAGTTCAGCAGCAAAAACGAACGTAAGCAGTGTGCATTTGTAGAGCCGCTCACCCAGCTACATATTTTCAACAGTCTGCTCTCCCACTCCACCGTACGCGCTATACTTCATAATGATACAATTGATAATTGGGTGTGCAGTGCTTCTAGAGAACACCTATAGTGCAAAATATTATAACAAGGGTAAAAACAATAAGAAAAATATCGTTTCCCACTTACTGTTGAATTAATTTATAACTATCATGCATTTCTCTCTTTGGCTTTGGGTGTGCTGCGCACACCTAGCACACCCTGAATATACGCCCTTGATGGCAGCCCGCTACCCGTTACCCACCCGCCACCTCTTACCCACACGCCTCCCGTACCTCATCACTGAGACGACGCAAGTCCCGAAAACATGGACTTGTGCTCGATCCTCAAATGGATGACAGATAGCGACAACGCCGCACGTGTTGAAAGGGAGGAGGAAGCAGCAAGACAGCGAGTAGAAAGGGAGCAACAGCGTCAAAAAGACTCTGTACGCTTCGAAGCGCTGTTGGCAAGACTGGCCAACACCCCTTCACCCCTTCCCCAACGTCACCGCGCACTGGCACTGCGCCGGGCCTTACGTCATCGAGTGTGGCCCCAACCACCTCAGCCGAAGCGGCTGTCCATCCACCCACTCCCCTTGGTCCTGACGTTACCTTCCAGAACTTCAGAGAGTGGCGATGATGGTGGAAGGACTACGCAACGATGATGGACCTAGCCAGCCTGCCTTCTCCCAAGCAGCTGATCCAGCTCGGGATGTGCTTGTCGCTGGAGACTCAAAGAGTGCTGGAGCACAAGCTACAGGTGTCTCCAGACTTCGACTATTCCGTAGAAGAGATCCTTGACGTCCTTCAAAAGCACATCAAGGACTCCAGCAACGAGGCACTCCGAAGACGAGCGTTCACCAGTTGCAAGCAGGCTGCAGTTGAATCCTTTGCCGACTTCTGACGTCTGCAAAGGCCACGACGCTGATTGCGAAAAATCCTTGCTCAAGCACGACATCCTTACAGGCGTCAACGACGAGGAACTCGTGCAGAAGAGCATCGCCCTGGACGCGTCCTGCACACTCGGACATGTGATGACGATATGCCGTTCTCACGAGGCGACGAGGTCAACCGCTTCTGTTTTGCGGTTTCCTCCAGGTGCAAGAGCTGTATCCTCGTACAAAACGGGGAAGAAAGCGGCCCACAAAGCGAAGATAGAGGCACGCCCGGCTCCTAACGCCTCATTTCCCTGCAAGAGATGTGCGAAACAGCAGCATGGCCCCAACGGTTGTCCTTCCTGCCACAGAAGCAACGTGCTCCTCTTGTGGCAAAACTGGTCATTGGTCTCACACACTAGGCTGCCCAGCCCGGAGTGCCCAGTGCAGGGTATGTAACAGGTATACGCACTTTGACCAGCTGTGCAGAATGTTGCAGCCAAAGCAGAATTCCGGACCCAAGAACGACGCTCCACTTTTCACGTGGTGAGAGCCCAGTCACTCCTTGGGAACTCTGAGCCTCCAAAACAGCAAGCCAGCTTAAGGCGCGTCGAGTCGACAGCACGTGAGAGACCAACGCCTTCTCTCACCATCAGTGTTGTCGTCACGCACGCGGGAGTGTCAGGAAACATTGACATAACTCCTGACACTGGTGCGGACTCTACGGTGATAGACCTACAGCACCTCAAGACCTTAGGCTTTTCCAAGTCCGACCTCGCTCCGTCCCCAACTTTGGCTTACTACAACGCTGACGGCTCTAAAATGCCGGCTGCTTTGGGCTCCTTCCAAGCTAAGTTGACCTTCGGTGCTCACTCTTGCACCGGTTGGGTCGACGTACAGAGCTACTTGAGTTCACCTCTGCTATCCTGGGAGTATTGCCGAGACTTGGGCATAGTGCCCGAGAACTTCCCGCGGCAGATCAGGAACGGCAACAGAGTCAGAAGATCGGCGAACGTCAGACCAGAGGGAAGCATTCAGAGCTGCGGACAGTCAAGTGTCGAAGCCTCTCCATCCCAGGTCGCATCGCCGCTACTTCCACTCTCAGACACCACATCCCCTGAAGCTGCCAAGGAATACTTCCTCAAGGAGTTTGAAGACGTGTTGGTAAGGAAGGAGGACCTACGGGACGCACCGTTGAAGCCCATGGCAGGTCCGCCCATGTGCAGCTACCTTAAGGACGACGCACAGCCCTTCGCCATCTACACCCCACGTCTGATTCCCCTTGCTTACCAGGATCCTGTGAAGGCTCAGCTGGACTCCATGGTCGCCCAAGGCGTCATCGCACCTGCTTGCGACGACCCATCTCCTTGGTGCCATCCCATGGTCGTCGTGGCGAAGGCTAATGGTGGTGTACAGATCACCACGGACCTGTCCAGGCTCAACAGCCAGGTTTCACGTCCCGCCCACCTTTTCCTACGCCGCTTGCAGCCACGCGAAGAGTCTCCCCACAGGCCCAGTACTTCACCACCATAGACGCCTTGTGCGGCTATTGGCAGATTCCTTTGGCCGAGGAAGACTAGCCTTTGACGACTCTTATCACTCCTTATGGCCGTTTCCGCTACCTTCGTGGCCCTATGGCGTTCGCAGCCACAGGAGACGCCTTTTGTCTACGAGGCGAACTCGCGCTTCAGGGAGTGATGCAATGCGTCAAGGTGGTTGACGACATCCTTTTGTACGACGAGGATTACATGACACACCTCTGTCGCATGAACCAAGTCCTTGCCAGGTGTAGAGCACATGGGATCACCGTAAACGCCAAGAAGTTTGTCCTGGCCGTAGCGAAGGTTCGCTTCTGCGGCTACCAGCTGTTCAGTGATGGCATCGCTGCAGATCCTGAAAAGGTTCTGGCCATCATTGACTTTGCCAAGCCAGCCAACTCGACTGGCTTGAGGTCATTCATGGGCTTGGTGAGCCAGCTGGCAGACTTCTCACCCGAAATCTCCGGTGTTGCTGCCTCCATTCGCCCGTCAATGAGCCCCAAGAGGATGTTCGTGTGGACTGTTGACCACGACCAAGCTTTCCAGAGGATAAGGGAAGCCTTATCCAGTCCACCGGTTCCCGTCATCTTCGACTCAGCTCTCCCGACCGTCTTACAGACAAACGCTTCATGTCTGTACGGTCTGGGATACGCCCTCCTACAGGATCAGGGTGGAGGACAAGTTGAGGCTCATCCAATATGGCTCAAGATTCCTGACGGACACCGAGACCCGCTACGCCACTATCGAGTTGGTGATGACTAGGAGCAAGTTTTACCTTGCAGGGCTCCAACACTTCGGCCTTATGACTAACCATCGCCCTTTGGTTCCCATCTTCAACAGCTACTCCCTGGACGTCATCGACAACTATCATTTTCAGCGTCTCAAAGAGAAGATATCAGCCTTCACCTACACCGCAAACTGGCGCCCGGGCAAGGAGCTGTGCATCCTAGATGCCCTCTCTCGCTCTCTAGTGGGCATGCCGACGCGTAAAGATGATGTATTGGATGCGGAAACCAGCTTCTCCGTAGGTGCATTACCCTACATGCAGTCGAGTCTCTGGCCGCCAACGTCAACTATGGTGCTTCTGGGCAATCCAGCGACGTAGGCATGAACGAGTTTCGTCGTGCAGCCAGCGAGGAACCTGCCTACTCTGAACTCCTTCAGTGTGTCAGGGCAGGTTTTCCAACAACCGCTACACCCTACCCAACGCGGTGCGCCCATACTGAAAACTGCGGGACAACCTCTACAGCGAGGAAGACCTTGTCTTGTACGGCGCGTATGCTTGCGAGCCATGCCAGATACTGCAACCGAGTCAGCAGCAAGAGCCTCTACGATGCGATGACAACGCTACGAGGCCCTTCGAGTCAGTGTCGGCCGACTTCTTCAACGTAGCTGGGAAGTTCCTAGTTATCGTCGTCCGCCTCTCTGGATAGCCTGTAATGGTGTCATGTGGACCTGATACCACCTCTTCTGCTACCATCCGCCACTTCCGGCACTTCTTCCGCGAGTTAGGCGTCCCTGTACGTCTACCCACGGATGGAGGGCCACAATTCGCCAGCCGGGAGTTAGCTGAGTTCCTCGAACGCTAGGGAGTACGACACAACGTGTCGACGCCCCACTACCCACAGTTGAATGGCCACGCCGAATCCGCTGTGAAAGCGGTGAAGCACCTCATCCAGAAGGTGGCCCTCTCAGGAAACCTCGACTGTGAAGCATTCGACAGAGGCCTCCTTGAGCTACGGAACACCCCAAACCACACTGGTCGTTCCCCAGCTCAGGTGCTCTACGTCCACCCTCTTCGTTCCTGTGTCCCTGCCCACGCCAAGGTCTTCTGGTAGCAGTGATAAGCCAGGGCCGATTGATTGATTAATTGATTGGTGCTGCAACATCGAGTTCGTTTGGCACCGTAATAAAATCACTAAAAAAATAAAAGCTACATAAAAAGAAAAAGAAATCTAAAGGAGATGGAAAAAGCCACTTTCCTGTAGGAATTTTAACACTTCATGCCCGGGGGAGAGCGCCTCCTCCCCCAGCGACAGAAAGAGAGAGAGAAACTCCCATTTCTGCCCCGACACTGGGCAAGGTACTGCTCTCGCAATTCCCTCAGGCTGGGGCACTCAACCAAGGACCGCACAGTCAGGGAAACTAAACAGTCATCACAGTAGGGCTCAACTCCCCGGGACATGAGGAAACCGTGGATGAGGGGGGTATGGCCCGTCCGTAGACGTGCCAATGCCGTCTCACGGCAGTGGCCCCGGATGTGCGCATAAGACCAGGGGCTCACAACTCTTGCAGTAATTGCACCCATCTTGGCATTCCATCTCTCTTGCCATACTACATTAACAGCATATCGAATTGTGGGAAACAGGTTTCTGTTTGGGACGGGGCAGGCAGTGACTTAACGAGAGGCACGGTCTTAGCTAGCTCATCTGCCTCCTCGTTTCCTTTCACAGACACATGGGCTAGTACACAACAAAAATAATTTTTGTGCCCACGGGAGCCGTCAGTAAAAATGGGCCCACAAGATTGACCTGCAGGGAACTGGCTCAGGAAGGCGTTAGGTCCGGAACCAACACCGAGGCAACGAGGATTGGCGACGCAAATCCAGAGGCAGGACGCCAGCATCTACAAAGATACTAAGGATCGGCTGAGACCAAAAGGCACCCGTAGCCAAGCGGATCTCGGCATGGTGCAGGGAATCCAACACACGTAGGCGGGCCTCCGTGGCAGACGAGTAGACCTCACAGCCATACTCCAACTTGGGAAGGATGAGTGTCCTGTGGAGGAGTAGGAGAGTGTCCCTATCCGCACCCCAAGAAGTATGAACCAAAACCCGAAGGAGGGATAAGGCTTTCTGACAAGCCGCTTTAACGGAACGAAGATGAGGAACCCAAGTAAGACGGCTGTCGAAGAGAAGACCAAGATAGCGAGTGGTCTCCTCACATGAGATGCGCCTTTGTGCAATATAGAGATCAGGGTCTGATTGAACACCGCGTAAGCGGCAAAAGTGCATGGTTACTGTCTTCGAGGCTGAGAACCGGGAACCGCGTTCAGAAGCCCAACAGGAAATCTTGTTAATCGAAAGATAGAGTTTCCATTCAATCAGAGGCATCCGTGCAGCTGAGAAGGAAATGGAGAGGTCGTCCAGATAGAGATAACTATGGACACCATCAGGAAGGATACTAATAACACTAGTAATGGCCACTGCAAAGAGCGTAGCACTTAAGAATACTGCCCTGTGGCACATCATCCTCAAGCGCACAAGTCTCAGAGAGAATACTCCTCACGCGAAACCGTAAAAGACGATCTGATAAAAATTGCTTGATAAAAATAGGGAGGCGGCCGCGAAAACCAAACTCCAAGAGACTACGTAAAATTACATGGCACCAAGCCGTGTCATACGCCTTTTCCAAATCAAAGAACACTATTACGTGGTGGTGATTATTTGCAAATGCCGCACAAATAGACGAGTCCATAGATAAAAGAGCATCAGTATTTGATCGCACCTTTCGAAAACCGTACTGCACCGGGGTCAAGAAATTCCCGCTCTCCAGGTACCACATTAGCCGCACATTTACCGTCTTCTACAGCACCTTGCAGATGCATGAAGTCAAAGAAATGAGACGGTAGTTAGTGGCTTGTAGATGATCCTTTCCAGGCTTCGGGATTGTAAGGACTACGGTCACACTACAAGAAGGAAAATCACCGGTACGCCAAATAAAATTGCACCTTGCAGCTGCATGAAGTCAAAGAAATAGGATGGTAGTTAGTATCTTGTAGATGATTCTTTCCAGGCTTCGAGATGGGAAGGACTACGGCCACACTCTACAGAGAAGGAAAATCACCGGTACGCCAATAAAATTGTAAAGACCGAATAAAAGATTAAAAGCAATATCAGACATGTGTCGTAAGAAAGCATAAGGGATGTCATCGGGATCCGAAGACGAATCACAGCACTGGGATAAAACCGCCATGAGTTCGCCGGGAGAGAACTAGACATTATAGGACTCCCTGCCAGGGGAGGCAAAGTCCACGTCCACAGCCTCCAAACCCTGTTGATGCAGAGCCCCTAGTGCAGTAGGATCCCTCCGACAGACACTAGAGAAGTGCCGGCAAAGAGGTCAGCAACAGTCTTAGGATCTGCCACCTTCTCCCCAGCATGGGACAGGACCGAAAGAGGAGGGGATGGAAAACTTTCCGGAAATCTTACGGACTTTGTTAAAGACTGCCATGAGAGGAGTTCGAAAGGTGATGGAAGATAGATAAACACTCCAAGAACGTTGCTGAGCTTCCTTTAAAATGCGTCGCGCTCGAGCACGGGCTCACCGAAAAGCCTTCAAGCACAGAGGGCCTCCACGGTGGCGGCAAAATCTCGAAAAAGCAGACCGTTTTTCTCTCACAGCGGCAGTGCAATCTGCGTTCCACCAGGGAAAGGGACGCTTGAGAAACCGGCCAGATGTCTTGGGGACGGACTGAAGGGCCGCAGAGTGCAAAACATTTGTGAAATAGACAGCAGCATCGTTACAAGTACCAAAATCAGCCAACGGATGAACAGAGGAGGTAAGGTCCGTAAAACACTGCCAATCAGACCGATCTAAGCGCTAGCGAAGAGGGCGCAACCGCGGTTCAGAATCCACAGATTCTAATAAAATGGGAAAGTGGTCACTACTGTACAAATCTAGTAAGACCCGTCAGGTAAAATAAAGAAGAGAATTAGAAGTATAAATGGAAAGATCAATAGAAGTAAGTGTCCCCATCTGACTATGAAAATGTGTTACATCCCCAGTGTTTAAAAGTTCCAAACCCTCATCCTCAATAAAAGAAGCAATTAAAATCTCGCGAGGGTTGGAAGCATCCCCATCACACAATGGGTGGCGACCGTTATAATCCCCCAACAAGAGGAAAGGAGATGGAAGAACACGTGCTAACCCATCAAGATCTGGCCTTACGACAGGAACATCGGGAGGGATATAAAGGCTACATAATGTATAAAATCTGCCAAGGAAAACCTTAACAGCAACAGCCTGCAGCGGGGTGTAATGCTGCTGGGAAACAAAAGGGACATCAGAGCGAACGAAGATAGCGATATCACCGTGGTGGCCCTGACCAGGAACAGGGGTATTGAAGAAGGCACGATACCCGGGAGGACTTGAGTGAGTGAAGTCCCCGAGCATCGTCTACTGTATACAAAGACAGGCAGGAGAAAACCTGGAAACCAATAATCGGAGGTCCTCCCAAGAGGCTCGGAGTCCTCTACAATTCCATTGGAGGATCCGGAAACTATTATTTAGAGTTTCGTGGCGGCCGAATCCCTGTGAGGGACGCCCCTTTACCCTTTACTTTACCGATCTGATTGGGAACGGTAATACGGCGAGTATTGGAGAGGCCAGAAGCCTCTGCAAGAGGGGTAACCGGGATGCGAGGAGAAGAGTCGGACTGAAGGCTCGGGGCTTTTGAACGGGAATCCACCTTGGAAGGGGTACCCGTGCTACCCACACACTCCGCACCACCAGAGCCAGAATGCCCCGGTGAGATGGAATTAACAAGAAGACGGTCACGGCTCACATAAGTCACGGAATCTTGGGACGCGGAACGACCCAATTGACGAGGCAATGCGCCTTCGACCAACGGCGTATCATGGTAAACATCCTTACCAGCCGCTGCATGAATATCAGCAACAACACGACTAAGGGAAGAAGACCGCTCTAAAGAATGGACAGAATCGACCGCAGAAGTTGACAAGGCTCCGTCAGCAGTCCTCACACGACTGGAAGGACCGATAGAAGCTTTAGACTGGGGCACATTCAACAGCTCAACCGAATTCGTGGAGCTGTGGTGGCGTTTACTAGCAGCACTGTTCGATCTCCGGCGCCTTGAACAGGTGGGGCAGGGTGCGATTCTGCCCTAGCGGAAAAAGACACATCACAGACCGCAGCTGTGGGACAGTTACAAAGGCCCACGTCACCCCTGCAAGGTGGCAATCTTCACACACACACACACACACACACACACACACACAGACCGCAGGGACACAATCACCAGTCTCGTTGAGGACAAAAAATTGGTTGCGGCCATGAGAGGAGGGACTCCTCGGTAGAGAAATTTTAGAATTAGAATCACGGACAGCGGACTGGGACAATAAGCGAGAGCCCAAAGCAGAGGCGTAAGACATAGCCTCACCGCTCTTCCCTTGCCTATAAGCAAGCTCTCTGCGTGCACTGCCAAGACTGATAAAGTTGGTGTTAGCCAGGCGAAGGACGTCTTCCTCAAAGCGATATCGTGGACAATCCCGAGAGCGGAACTGGTGAGCAGCACGGCATAGGAAACAGTAAGGGCTGGCGTCACATTCATGCGTAGATTAGGTGCCGAGAGCAGAGCAACGGCGTAACACTGAAGTGGCCTATCCACGAAAGACTTCACACAGAGACGAAGAGGACCGACGTGAACATAGTCAGGGTGAGAAGAACCGAAGAAGGTGAGGACGATCATGTTGCCCTTCCCCTATACCTTCCATACTTTCTGCACCGTAGGAGGGCACATGGCATAGATTTCTTCCTCACTGAACTCCCCCAAGTCATAATTGAATATGATACCCCTACTGTAGTTGAACGTCCGGTGGGATCGCACGGAATCGAACATGCAGTCGGGGCCACATCGGAAATGCAGCAACACCCTGGCCTGCGTAAGGTCCTTCGCTCTTATTAAGAGCCCACTTTCCGTAACGGCGGACGTTCTCCCGGGGAATGGTGCCGAACTCCTCCTGGAGAAACAGCAAAGCGCGGATATAATTTCCCCGGCCGTTGCGATAGTAGGCAACAAACCACCGGAAGGTAGGGGCTGGCGAACCTCGGAAGAGGCTTCTTCAGCGGCACGTTCAAAGATGTTCGGAACGTAGTCCGAGTCTGATTCAGCCACATTGCTGGAGGACAGAACCTCAGCAGTAAGACCAGGAATATCAAACATGTCCATGGCGTCAAGAGCAGCCCTCGACTCTGCAGCAGTGGCGAAGGTCACATAACACCTGTTCGCAGAGCAGTCGTCCTCGTATATTTGCCGGATCCAAACGACATCTCCGTAGGGCTTCACGACATCGTGAATGGCCCTTTAGGAAGAGTGGCCAGGGAGATCGTGGAGAAGGAAGACATCAAGCATCCCGGAAACCGGCGTAGCAGAGACACATCGAGGACCAGGTTGAACCGCCTCGAGGGCCTGGTTGCCCACCGCTCGAGGGGATGAATATGAATTTTTACCCATATGGCAGTATTAAGTAGTAGATGGCCCTAGGGGCAAAGATCTACCGCCTACCGGACAAACGAGGGAACCGAGCGCTGGCCGCCATGAGCGGGGTAACTCGTCCCCCACGGGACTGCATGGGAAACTTTCTCTCCCCACAAAGGGGGAGAGGAGGGGTTGAAACCCTCTCTAGCATAGCTCTCCAGGTGCTTCGGGCACGCAAGCCCCCCTACCACGACAAGGCGGCTCCCGCTAGGGGGCGGACGTCGGGGAGAGAGCGTGGTCGCGAGAGTGGTGGTGAAGACGCAATACGATGGTAAAACAACATTCGCTTCCCTACCCCCCTACCCATCACGGAACCCAACAAGGGAGGGATTTATGTTGAGGCACGACGGCACCCAACAACCCTAGGGGTAGTGGGAGAAGTATACGCAGCCACTGTCTGGAGTGAGGTGGCAGCCGCGGGGCCGATGCGGTACCCACCAGACAGCAGCCGCTTAACCCTAGCCAACGCATGAGCAACCGATTGATCCAGCGGAGCTACACTGGACCACCCGTCTTACCCCAAATCCCCCACCAAAGGAGTGTGTTGTCCACCGCAGGGAACTACCTCCTGCCCCGTGGTGGACTCAACTTACAGATGAGGGTGCGCGGGGAGTATACGGGACGCCACGCACGGCAAACACGCTGGGAGGCTTAGTTCTGCCCTAGATGTAGACGGGTATGGACGAGCAACATCACTGGTAGGCCCTCTCTACCAGTGATGAAGGGGGAGTGCTTGGTCCACGAGGCCGACGGAGACCAACCCTACAGAGACGGACAGGGCCCCGTAGGAGAGGGCACCGCCGACCACGCTTCAAGCCCCGCCACCACATCGAGGTGACTCCCCACGGCGAAGCCTGATCTAAAATTAACTTAAATAAACAGACCACCTAAAGTTTGAAACTTCAGGGTTTTAAGCCAAGTAAATCAAGATGAAAATGATAAGTAAATTGTCCCGTTTAATTCGAATTCCAACATCCAAGGTGACGGCCATCCAGTTGCTCGTCGAATGAGTGAATCAACGCGGGTGTTTCAAGAACACTTGGTTGACTCCCATCGTGTCAGTGTCTCTGGATCCTGAACGATGCCAGACAATGTTCATCAACGTAAATGGATTCCCAGTGTGCCAGGTAATCCTGCACGAAGAAGCAATTAAACACATGGACGTAGACACCTTTGTTAAGATCAAGGTTTTAAAAAGAGGCAAGACTCTGCGTAACATCTTCAAACACAATATTTGATTCGGTGTTTGCAGGAAGTAAGCAATGGTCAGGGAAACATTCATCTTTCCCTAGTCATAGCTTCATTTTCTCCACTGGATTTTTTGTTGAAGCTCAAGTCAGTCATCGCTGCGGGAGACGTGGAAGCAGACGAGGCACAGACGATTAAAAGTGAACTTATTCTAAGTGTGGACGAGACCACCGACGATGAGCACAGCCAGGCTCAACAAGCTGAAGGGAACACAACCCTTTACCAGTCATTGTTTGCGGTGTTGGAACTAGAACACCATCATCAAGACATCCACACCAGGCTGTGTTGCAAGTGTAGTGATGTGTAATTATTAATAATGTATATGTGTAACATGTGCATCCATGGCTGGAAGACAATGGGGAGATGGCGGGTCCCGCATTTTTAAGCCTATATTAGCATCTGTCCGAGGCGGGCAGGAGGTTGGAGCCAGGGTGCCATGTAGTGAATAAGTATAGATTAAGCTGTATTGTGTTAGTAAGGGTTTGTTGGGGACATTAGTCATTATGTAGGTTAAGTTATATATATAGTAAGTAAGATAAGTGATATATGTATACATAATTGATTGGGGGGGGAATTGTTGGGTAGAGATGTGAGATGTAGTCCGCGGAGGCGCGGAAGGATACATTTGTGTCAGGGCATACTAGGTCACAAAGGGGAGGAGTTGTATATATAAGGGATACGAGCGGGGTCACGTCTCTCTTGGTAAGAGGCGGAAGCGGTGTGGTTGGCGAGAACCGAGGTCCGAAGACGTGGTGGGAGGCCCACGTGGTGAGACAAAGGTACGTGTTCTGTTTGGAGATAGGAGTGTTTGGTACACAGTAGTTGGAGTAGGATTGGCTTGGAGATTGTAGGAAGTGTATATTGGTTGGTGTTTGTTTTGACTGGTATCAGAGGGCAAGAGGAGTCCACGTGGTACAAACATTGTTTGGTAATTCATCCCAGCCGTGAATATTACTGTGACGGACACACATTTTGTAAATAATTAAGAACTCGGGAGTTTCTGTAATATAATAAATGTAAATATAAGTTGTCACTGGCTCTTAGATACCCCTAGACATATCTATTAAGTTAGAGTCGTGACAATTTAATGGGGGCCTGTCCGGGAACTTGTGATTATCATTCGCTTGGGAATATTTGATAAATTAACTGTCTTTTGTGTCCGTGCACTCGTAGTATTCATAGCAGAGTATGCAGTGCATGAGGTTGAAATACAGTGAAGTGTAATAGAGTTATTTCTGTGGTACAGTAGTGCAGGCTGGTGTGTGTTTGTGTTGAGACGGTTGTGTCGGGAGTTACAGGAACAGCCCAGGGATATATAGGCTATTTTAGAGTAGCTTTGAGAGAGCTGTTAAGTGCGGAAAGTGTTGCACGTGGTGAAGAGTGATAGTGTGGAGGCTGTGGCAGGAACCACTGACCACGTGGTACTTTGGGGTTGTGAGGGATTAATATTTTAGCAGCACATGAACCATAGGAGTTTGAGGACAGCAACAAGTAGGTAACATGGCTGATTTTAATATAGATATTTTTGCCGAGAATCCTGAGGAGGGACTTAAGGCGTCTTGAAGTTTTAGAAAGGCCACGTGGAGCACTATTGCTGATCACTATAGTATTGATGTGAGACGGGGCGCCACAAAACAGGAGATAAAGGAGGCAGTGCTTAATCATCTGCGAGCCATGGAGGCTGATTTGGAGTTAAAGAGGCTTCAGACAGAGCTGCGCTTCCGTGAGGCAGAAGCGGAAAAGAATAGAGAAAGGGAGAGAGAGAGAGAGAGAGAGAGAGAGAGAGAGAGAGAGAGAGAGAGAGAGAGAGAGAGAGAGAGAGAGAGAGAGAGAGAGAGAGAGAGAGAGAGAGAGAGAGAGAGAGAGAGAGAGAGAGAGAGAGAGAGAGCAAATAGAGGCTGCGTGCGCAGGGAGGAAACGGAGCACGAATTAGAGATGGCTCGGCTGAGATTAAATGGGAACAATGGAGGGCAGGCAGAGGACAATAATTTCATTACAGGGCAAAATCACTAATTCCCAAGTTTTGTGAGGAAGAACTGGATAATTTCTTCGGTGCCTTCGAAGAAGTGGCGGGAGCCATGGGATGGGAAAAGGACAAATGGTCACTTTAAGTTCAGTCGGCGCTCACAGGGAAGGCACTGTCTGTAGCTCTAGCCTTAGATGGAGGAGATAAGGATTACGAGACAATTAAGACAGAGATATTCAAAGCTTACCAGATTACATCGGAGTTCTACCGAATTAAATTTAGAAATACTAAAAAGAGCCCTGGTCAGAATTTTTTTAAATTCAATCACTCGCTAACTAAGGATTTAAATAAATGGTGGAGAGCAGTAGGAGTGAATAGTTTAGAAAGGGTTAGGGATATCATTTTGCTGGAGCAATTCATGCAAGGTGTAAGTCCTAATGTAAATATGTATCTCTGTGAGAAGAGAGTGACAACAGTAAGTGAAGCCGCGAGCATGGCGGAGGATTTTGCTTTAGTAGCCAGGACGGGCGGGAAGGAAGGCTCTGATAGGCAGTGGCGGGCTAGTGTTCAGCATAAACCACCAGCAAGTGTAGTGTTAAAGGGTCTTCTTTGCTATACGTGTAATGGTCAGGGCCACATAGCTGCAGACTGTCCTTTACGTGCTCCTCGTAAGTTAAGTAATGGCGTTGGAAAAATGCGCTCTAGTTATTATAAATGTGGACAAGCAGGACTTTACTCATACAATTGCAAACAGAAATATCCACGCTGAACTACAGATAACTGGCGTGGGAGAGCTACTGCCATGTGTGTGGGGTTGAGGAGTGAATATTCGGTGGCAGAGGTAATAGAAGAGGAAGGGTGCAGGTGGAACCCATATACACTTACGGGATATATTTCAACCAAAAATGGGTCGACCAAGACACCAGTAAAATTACTGAGAGACACGGGTCGGACACACACCCTGTTGCGGGCGTGTGCAGTGCCTGAGCTGAGGCGTCAGCATACGGGTAAGACTCTCGTGGTGAAGGGTGTGGGTGGTGTAATTGAGACGCCTGTAGTTCACATCAAACTACAGGTGCTTGGGAAAAGCCGTCACGTGTCGGTGAGAGCCTCGTGGAGGAATTACCAGCTAGTGGGATGGATGTCCTGCTGGGGAATAACGTAGGAGAAGGAGTGCTGGGGTCACCGTATCGGACGGAGGAAGATGAGAACACGTGTGGTATGGAGAACGGGGATATAGTGTACCCAGCATGTTGTAGCGAGTGGGAAAACACACACCATACAGAAGAACGGGTAGGAGCTGAGGCTGCAGTAGTGACTCGAGCCATGTCCAAGCGAGACACGGAGGGGTGTGTGACTAACGATGCTACTGAGAGTATCCGGGATCTTTTCTTAGAATTCCTACAGAGAACAGACCATCAGGAAGGAGTGAGCAGCCATGATCGAGTCCAAGTGGAGGAACAGGAGCTGGGGACGAGTGGCGACCAGAAGGATGGTGACGCGGGGGCAGCCGCAATGGATGAGGACTCATCAGCTAGAGGGGAGGCCCGTGAGCAGGATGTGGGCGCGCGCGTGATGATAGGGCAAACATAGGAGTTGCCTGTGACACGAGGCGAGATGATTAGGGCACAGCGCCAGGACCCTGATTTGAGGGTTCTGTACCAAAAGGCGCTGACGAGGGAGGAGGCGAAGGGCGAGGCATCATGCTTCTACGTAGACCAAGGCCTGCTTAAAAGAAAATGGAGGAATCCTGAAGCCCCATCGGAACCGTACGAGGATTACAACCAGGTCGTCATCCCACGGCAGTACCGCAGGGAGGTGATCAGAACAGCACATAAGGACGTCATGGCACACCTAGGCACCAGGAAAACGGGTGACAGTATTCAGTCTTATATTTTTTAGCATGTTATGATGGCCGATATTGTAAGCTTTTGTAAGGCCTGTAGGAAATGCCAGTTAGGTAGTAGTATATCTCCTAAGAAAGCCCCCCTTTGTCCAATACCAATAGTAGAGGAGCCTTTTTCGAGAGTAGTTATTGACGTGGTGGGGCCTTTGCCACGCACAAATTCAGGTAATGTGTATTTATTGACACTCATATGCAGCGCTACTAGGTATCCTGATGCTATACCAATACCTAGTAGTAAGTCCCGGAAGTTGATTCCAAGGCTAATGGATGTATTGAGCAAGTTTGGGGTGCCTAAGGAAATTCAGTCAGACAGAGGCAGTAATTTCATGGGGGAGCTCTTCAAGCAAACATTTCATAAGTTAGGTGTGAAGCATATCACTTCTGCTTATCACCCACAGAGTCAAGTATGCCTCGAAAGATTTCACAAGACTTTAAAAAGCACTCTAACTAAGTTTTGCCTAGAGAATAATAAGGATTGGGATGAGGGGATACATGTGGCTCTCTATGCAATTCGCTGTGCGAGTCAAGAAAGCCTTGGTTACTCCCCGTTTGAATTAATGTTCGGCAGAAAGGCCAGGGAAAATTTAAGGATTCTATTTGAAAGCTGGGAGGGAGAGGCAGAACCTGAGAAACTTGCTAAATACATCATCAGACTCAGGGATAGAATGGCATGTGCCCAACGGTTAGCAAAGGAAAATATGGAAACAGCACAGGGGAAAATGAAGAAGTATTTCAATAGGAAGGCAGTGGAAAGACATTTTCAGCCAGAGGAACTTGTTTTACTATTCAACCCTGTTAGAGGTCGCCCGTTGCATGCTAGGTATCAAGGACCCTTTGTTATTGTCGAAAAGTCTAGGGCAAATAACTATGAAAAATCCACCCCCGGCAGGAGAAAGCAGACTAGGTTGGTACATGTAAACCTCATCAAGAAATATGAAGGAAACGTGGCAGAAGTGGCAGCCATCGAAGCTGACGATGAGGATGTGCCTAACCAGACTGAGAGTAAAAGAGAGGAATTTTCGCTCACTAGGGCAGACAGCCGACTCACCAACTCAGTGACACTGCGTGATATCGAGCAAAAGCTGTCTCACACGGAGGAGAGTCAGCAGAAAGAGTTGGTGGAGTTATTGCGTAAGTTCCCGAGTATCCTGACTGACACTCCTACCCAGACCCATGCCATCCAGCACGACGTGATCTTGACGGAGGGAGCGCGCCCTGGACGACAGCATCCTTATCGCCTGTCGCCTGAGAAAAGGGAGCTGATGAGGAAGGAGGTGGAGTACCTGCTGCAGAACGGCTTGGCGACCACGAGCCGTAGCCCATGGGCGGCGCCATGTCTGTTGGTGCCGAAAGGAGACGGTACAGTAAGGCTCTGTACCGACTACAGAAGGTTCGACCAACTCACGGTCGCAGACTCCTACCCGATGCCCATGATTGACGACATGATTGACGCGGTGAGCAGAACACGGTTCTTGACCAAAGTGGACTTGTTAAAAGGGTTTTACCAGGTCCCCTTGACTAAGAAAGCCATGGAGGCATCCGCTTTCGTGATGCCTGACGGCCTGTAAGAGTATAAGGTCATGCCCTTTGGAATGAGGAACAACGGAATCACCTTCCAACGATTAGCCAATTGGTTGGTTAATGACCTGAAGGACGTAAGGGCGTACGTTGACGACATCCTGGTGTCTTCAAGCACGTGGCCGGAGCACATGGAGAGCCTGACAAAACTTCTGGAGAGATTGTCACAGGCCAATCTCACGGTCAACCTGAAGAAATGTGAGTTTGCTCCGCCCACCCTGTCTTATCTGGGTCATCGCGTCGGAAGTGGTGGAGTCGAGCCCCTGCAGGCAAAGGTACAAGACGTGGTAAAATTCGACGCACCAACTTCGAGAACGGGTCTGCGGCGTTTTCTCGGAATGGTTGGGTTCTACAGGAGTTTCTGCCGGAACTTTGCGCAAGTGGCAGCCCCCTTAACGGAAATGTTGAGTGAGAAGCGAAAATTTTTGTGGTCAGAGGCTTGTCAAAAAGCTTTCGATAGTCTGAAGGCAATCCTCACGGCAGCTCCGGTGCTCCACGCGCCAATGTTTGAAAAGGAGTTTATATGTATGGTAGATGCGAGTGATGCAGGGATTGGTGGTGTAGTATGCCAAGAAGTGAACGACATGCCCAGGCAAATGGAAGGGCGGCTGCTAAGTCTTTGCAGACTCCACGTTAACCACGACCGTCGGGCAAGGTGAGTGAGTGCGTGACGATAGACACTCGATGCAGTGCTACGTCGTCTGCCCAAAGTGAGTCAGGAGGCACTTGTTACAACTAAGAGCTAAACTGCTTGTCTGGCCTACTGTCTAGCGGAAGCTTCTCACGGTTCCAAGTTGTAACACAAAATTACCAAGTTCTCCTTAAAGAGGAAAACCCAACAACTCTAACAAGAACACTACTAACCAGACGGACAACCAAACTACAAGCCAGACAGACAACCCAATAACAAACCACACAAACAACCCAACAACAACCCAACAACAAATCAGACAGACAACCCAACGACGCAGACAAACAAGGTGCAGCTGTCACGCAACACCACCCAGCAATCAGTGATTACAGTTGTCACACTGAGACCGTAGCACTGGCTCTGCTGCACAGTAATCAGATCACCTGCAAACAGCCAATAATGGGCGCGCTGTTGCCAGACGAGCACCTCAATTTGAAAAGCAGTCGCTGGTAAGGCGTAGAGCAGAGCCGGAGATGACCGAATGAGTGAGTGAGTGACTTGACGTAAAGCGCCGTAACAGCCATGGTCATATGGCGCCGTTACCAAACTATAAAAAACTAAAGACAAATGTTGAAAACGAAAAAGACGACTGAAAAAAAATAGAAACTCAAAAATTAAAATTCAATGATCATTACAACAAAGAGAGGAGGCCAGCCTCCTCCAGAAAATATACTACTTCATAACCCGGGGAAGAACACGCCGGGCTAAGCACCCAACTTAGATTAAAACTGCCATCCGCACCGAGGCACCGGTAAAAGAAACGTGTTGTTGCCACACGAGCACCTCAATTTGAAAAGCAGTCGGTGGTAGAGCATAGAGCAGAGCCAGAGATGACCGAGATGTGGCTGCTACGACTGCCAGGCGCCAGCTCCAGACTGACCGTAAGAAAGTTGGGAGAGCAGCCCAGCGCTGCCAGCCGCAAGACACCTCACGTGACACCGTCCTCTCCTTTAAAAGTACATAAAAAAAAGGACATACGAAAGGATAACCGCACACACACCCAAAACCAAAAGAAAAACCATCCCTAACCTAACAATATTCACACTCCTTATTTTTTTTTCTTACATTAAAAGGATACTGGCCAGGGGAAAACAAAAAAAGTAAAAATAAAATCCCGCATCCAACCGCTCCTGCCAAATAGCAATGATCGCCTCGCGAATCGCCGGAAACACATCCATAAACGGGACTGGGCTAAGGGTGTATGCCCTACCTGCCGCCTCCCTAGCTAGCCTATCAGCCCGTTCGTTCCCGGGCACGCCAACGTGGTCCGGCACCCAACAGATCTCAACACGATATCACAGGTTGTTGAGTAGATACAGCCACTCAAGTGCAGATAAAACTAAAGGATGAATAAAAGGAGTAGAGGAGTTCAGCGCAGAAAGTACGCTACGAGAATCACTAAAAATAACAAGAGTTGACTGGAAGTGTAAAAATAGTTCTTAAAGCGAGCACTATCGCCGATAGCTCAGCAGTGAAAACAGAAGCGACGGCCAGAAGACTACCCCCCGACAGAAAGAGGGGAACACAACACCAAATCCAACACCGGTATCGGACTTAGAGCTATCGGTAAAAATAGAAACAGAGTCTGAATGAGAAGAACAGTGCTCTAAAAACAACGCACGGGACGCATATGCCGCCAAATCTTTCTTACCCTCGAAAACAGGGGCACACACGGACACACCGGGAAACTGCCAGTACCCAACCTTAGGCAACCGATAAGGGCAGACGGGAGCAGAAGAAGGAACCGACAACGCCGACAAAAGGTTTGGGGAGTGTATTGAGAATAGGATAAGTAGTAAACTGACTTAATTTTAACATAGGCTTTAATTGGCAAGAAACCCGACACCTTACCGTAAGAATGGTTGGAGTCAACTGACTCTGGGTGAGTGAACCCATATATATATATATATATATATATATATATATATATATATATATATATATATATATATATATATATATATATATATATATATATATATATATATATATATGGGGCTAGCTAGTTACACCATAATCTCCCTTCCTAAAAAAACAAAAATTAAACAAAAAAAAAGGACAAAAAAAAAAACATACACAGTTAATTATAAGCAAGCCTGTCTGGTGCTTTTCTAATCCTCGTGGACCGGCGAAGAGGAACAGGCTGAGACTCTTTGTTGACGCTGATAGTAGGCTGAGCTGGTCTAGTGTTAGGAATATTGTCAGAAATTACTTCTGGGGCAGGTGTAGTGTCCTCAGTTGGTGGCAGGTCCCCTTCGCCACCCCTCTCTGTTAGCGTGTCGTCCCTAGGAGTCGGGGCCAAGTCGTGAGTGGAGACTGTAGCCTGTCTGCCATCAGGATAGCGAACCGTGGCGTAGTGAGGGGTAGCATTTTCCAGCTCGACGTGGTCCACCAGAGGATCATTCTTTGAGAGCCGAACAAACTTCCGTAATAGGACAGGATCAGGGGAGGAAAGCCAGGTAGG
Source organism: Cancer borealis (assembly GCA_036785275.1). Lineage (NCBI taxonomy): Eukaryota > Metazoa > Arthropoda > Malacostraca > Decapoda > Cancridae > Cancer > Cancer borealis. The sequence goes on from JAXIVD010001540.1 coordinate 61,805, forward strand.
TAAAGAATAGCCATTAGAAGATTTCCTGGGGAATGAGAACAATTTTTCGTGAGGAGTTTAGTTGGTGGCAGTATAGAGTAGGGATCTAATTGAGTGGAGGGATCGGTCTAGGACTGTTTCCCACTGAGATAAAGGAAGGTTGAGAGACTCAAGGGTTAGGCACACTGATCTCCATATTGTACCTATCGCTCTCTCGCACTGACCGTTTCCTTGAGGGTGATATGGAGAGGAGTGGGTCATGACAACACCATAGCTAGTCAAACATTCAGACACTTCACGAGACATGAACTGGGTACCTCGGTCCGAATAAAAAGATGAAGGAGAGCCAAAAATAGAGAATAATTTAAGTAAAAATGCAATTACAGTTTGAGCGGTCATGTCAGGACATGGAAAAACGACAGGAAATCTGGAGTACTCGTCTACCATTACAAGGAGATATTTGTTCTTCGTGGATGAAGGCTTAGGACCAGAAAAATCTATGGAGATGCAATCAAAAGGCGTAAGGGCTTTGATGAGATTAGCTGGGGGCGGTCTGAAGAATTTAGGTTTCAATTCTGAGCAAATGGAGCACTGAGAACAAACTCTCTTGACATCTTCTAAAGAGTGTGCTAATTTTTCATCCTTACAAAGTGGTACAGTCTTGTTACTCCTGGGTGACACAGCGACGCATGTACGTCTTCGAGCGAGGTTGACTCAGTCCTAGCAGTAGTAGAGCATACTCTAGACAACGTGTCGCAAGCAAGATTCTCTGATCCTGATCTGTACTTAATATGATATTTATATTCAGAGAGTTCAAGGCACCATCTAAGTATTTTGTCATTCTTAATATTGGAGGAATGGGAAGTGTTTAACATGAAACTTACAGCCTGTTGATCAGTGACAATAGAGAATTTTCTGCCAATATGGTACAGTCTCCACTTACGAATGGCTTCAACAATGGCAGCAGTCTCCCTCTCTACAGCAGGTTGCAGTCTTTCGGAGTTGGTCAGAGTCCTGGAGAAAATATGCAACAGGTCGACCCTTCTGAGATAGAAGAGCAGCTATAGATACTGAGGACGCATAAGTCTCAATCTGAAGAGGGAGTGTTTCATCAAAGGAAGCTTCAGAAATTTCTTTTTTCAAAGACTCGAAACACCACACCGCTTCGGAGGACAGGGAAAATTGCCTACAACTGAGAAGGGGTTGGATGCGTCGGGTATAGTCTGGTATCCAAACAGAATAATAAGAAAATAAACCAAGAGCTCGTTTCAGTGAGAAAGCTTCGTCAGGAGCAATTAATCCAACAAGGGTTTGATGCGATCAGGATCAGGGCTAAGAGCTCCATTTTCTATGCACTATCCTAGTAATTTTGGTGAGACTGTACTTACATTTAGCAATGTTCAAAGTGAGGTTGTATTTAGCTGCTACTTCCTTGAAGCGCTGGAGGTGGCGATCATGATCTTCCTGGTTTTCCCCACATATGATCACATCATCAATATAGGCAAAAGTGGCGTCTAAGTTATTGTCTGCAATGATGGAGTCTTTAACTCTCTGAAAGACTGCAACCGAGTTAGTTAGGCCAAAAGGGATTCTTATAAACTGGAACTGTTGCCCATCAGCTTCAAAAGCAGTGTAACACTTCTCATTTTCCTGAAAGGGGACTTGATAGTATGCACTTTTTAGATCAAGGGTGCAGAAAATCCTGTATTTAGCCATTTTATGGATTAGATCATGGATTCGAGGCATGGGATAGGCATCTAATAGCGTGAAACGATTTACAATTCTCGAGTAGTCAACCACTATGCGACGCTTGTGGGGATCATCGTTGGCTACTAAACCCGAGCTCTCCATGGGCACTGACTCTTTTTAGTTATGCCTTCCAATAATAATGACTTAATTTCATCATGGATAAATGCTTCATCAGACTTTGAAAACCTTCGAGTGGAAGTGGTAACAGGTTTAATATCTGGAGTCAAGTTAGGGAACAAACAGGGTGGATCAATGGCCATACTGGCTACACCACATACAGTCAACTTAGGAAAAGAACCATTAAGCGTAATTTCAACATTTTGGTGTTTTTTCATAAAATCTTGCTCCAAAACAATTGAGATAGCACTGAAAGCTTAGAGTTTGGATAAAAGTTATCTTTCACTTTTAGGTCAACGAAACAGTGACCATGAGTTTTAGACACTTGAGAAGCTGCAAGAGCAATGTTGATTGTAGATGGGTACACTGGGATACCCAAATTTTTTACAATCTCTGGGTGAATAAAACTGATAGAACTCCCACTATCAACAAGGGCATTAACTGTCATCTCGTTCACACTCACAGGAATAATTGAAATTCGTTGAGTAGTAGCAGAGGCTAGTACCGTGGAAGCGCCACCTGAAGGCTGGCGACCGGGCGACCGATACTGATCTTGCAGAGAGGCGGCCTCCTCTCCACCACCAGTAATCCCAGCAGCAGAAGTGAAGGTGCCCTTCCCAGATCTCACAGTCCGGCTAGTTCTACATACTTTGGCAAAGTGACCAGTCTTACCACACGAGCAACACTCTACCACCCCGTTCGTTAGCGACTCCCGCATCGATCATGAGCCGAGCTCAGCCAATCACAACACCGCGTTTCGTAGCGATGGCATCGATGCCATCGATATGCATCACTATGGTCTCAGAGCATGTGCCGAGGGGACTCGGACTGAGACTGGTAGAGTGTTCTTCAGAATGCTCTAAGTATTCAGGGCTGTACTTTTGCAATACCTGTTGCATTTTTATGTTTTCTTAATCCAAATTCCGTCATAAATTCTTAGTTTGTGAGATATTCAATGTTTTCTGTGAGATCTCTTCGAAAAGTAAAGTTTTGTTTTGTTTTAACAAGTTTCTGATATTTGTCAATGTAGCTTAGGGTTTTGGTTAATTTATGTTATGTTAGGTTTAGGGAAAGATTCGTAAGACGACCCAGTCTTTTTTTGACAGCCTTTTTTTCTGATAGATTTTTATGTGTTTTTAATCAATATGATGTTTGTTATGCCAAGCAATTTTTTTTCCTCAAGGTCAAAATTGCCACAAAAAAGTCAGATTAATTCGAAACCATCAAAATCAATAGGAGAATAATTTCTTTCAGTAAACCTAAGCAAACCTAATTAAAACTAATCTAACCCAAGCAAATATAAGTAAGACTAACCTAACTAAAGCTAACCTTCTTTAACCAAACCAGGTAAAGATTCGTAAGATGACCCACTCGATATCTCGTTATCTTTATAATGCACTGCAAATTCAACCTCAGATACTTGTTCAGATAGGTTAAGTTAGGTTTGATTATGTTTGCTTAGGTTAGGTTGGGTTTAACTAGGTTTTGAATTAATTAAACTTTTTTGTGGCAATTTTTACCTTTGGGAAAAAATGCATTGCATAACAAACAAACATCAGATTTATTCAAAACACATAAAAATCTATCAGGAAAAAAAATTGCTTTGTCCAAAAAACAGACTGGTTCGTCTTCCAAAACTTTACCTAGGTTAATTTAGAAGCTATCAAATGTTCTCTATGAGCAAGAGTAGGGAGTTGGACGAATTACAGACATTTTATTTCGTATACAGACTCCATAATGGTGAAGATATAAAATTATACCCCATAACCTAACATAACATAACCGCCTGAAACCTTTACAGACGTGTTGAGTACACTAGATGTATAGTATGTACGACTTCATATTTATATCGATATCGTCGAAGCAGTAGTTATGCAGAAATAACAAACTATTTACTGACAATCATTGTATTTTGTCTTTCCCCAAGAAACCCGCATTCCCACAGATCCCCAGAATTGTTGGGGTTCATGAGGATGTCTTATTAGATATGCATTTGCGACGAAAATCAATGTCAATATCATTCGAAATGGATCATTTCTTAAACGAAAGGTGTGTTATTTACATCCAAGTGCATTGGGAGAACTAAAAATTTACCATCCACACAATCACCTACGCTATATCACTATTCTCACAAGAGTTTACGGCTTCTTTTATCTCCTCACATTTTCTTGCCACCTAAATACTGCGTTTACTGCGGCTATAATTGCTCCAGACTCTATTATATGTTAATCAGCAAGTATTTTCTATGGCGATAAAGGTGCCCACCAAAAGGGTGCGCCGCCATGTTGGCTCAATCAGCTGATTATCTCAGCACGAAGAAAGAAAAAAAACCATAGCGACGTCGCTAAGTGTCCAATATCGTTCGTTGGGCAAATTCTTCACCCCCCCACCTCGCTGAACGCGGCCTACATCTCGGGCTGGGCAGCGAGACCGGGGATGCCGCCTTCCACCACAAAAGAAGCAGGGTCGAACCAGGTATGAGGCAGCGCAAGTTTCGGTGATTAGACCAGTCGTCTCAGTAGAGGCAGTCGTCAGGTTGGGTGGAGTAGCGGGAAGCATGTACTCCTCTGCGTTCCTCTTCGCAGTGTCGAGGCTTCGAGCAAGATTAACAGCTTCATTCAGAGACAGGGATTCTTTCTCTAGCATTCGTTGACGTATGATGGGAGAGGCGAGACCAGCAATAAGGGAATCACGGATGGCTTCATTACTATAAGTGTCAGCAGTCACCGCCTTGAATTTACAATCTCTGGCAAGGAGTTTGAGAGACTGAACTTACATATCTATGGACTCACTTGAAAGTTGTTTGCGAGTGGCCAGTTGATGTCGGACGAAAATTATGTTCTTAGGTTTCACGTAAACCCTTTTGAGAATGTTGATAGCTTCGTCGTATAGAGGGCAGTCAGCGATGTGTGAGAAGGCGGTGGGTGAGATGTAATTGATGAGCAGCTTCAGTCTGTCGGGTGGTGGGTCCTGCGGCAGCGACTCGATAAAGTTCTCGAATGTGCAGAACCACTCGGCTGCGCCTGTTCGCTCAGAACCTTCAAAGCCTTCAGGGCGGAGTAGCCTCTCCATCTCCAGCTAGTTAGAGTCTTGCCAAGTAAATTGTAGTGATAATAGGATAAGTAGTAAACTGACTTAACCTTAATATAGGCTTTACTTGGCAAAAAATCCGACACCTTACAGTAAGAATGGCTGGAGTCAACTAACTCTGGATGAGTGAACCCCTATATATATATATATATATATATATATATATATATATATATATATATATATATATATATATATATATATATATATATATATATATATATATGTATATATATATATATATATATATATATATATATATATATATATATATATATATGTGTATATATATATATATATATATATATATATATATATATATATATATATATATATATATATATATATATGTATATATATATATATATATATATATATATATATATATATATATATATATATATATATATATATATTGTTACGGTCACACCGTAACGGACACGGTTCTTATGCCCTAGTGCCGGGGATCCACTTATGAACTTATGAAGTGCCTAGTTAAGGAACCTATGCACTCTTAGCCCCCAAACACAGCACCTACAGCCACCCCGTTAACGTTAAGAGGTCGCCAGTTCTTTTAACCCTCCAAAGAACAAGGAATCTCCCAGTAGTAACCACCTTCTCCTCCTTACATTCTAAAGAGACTTACAGTGAGCACGAGATTACAGTACCTAGACAAGGAGCTATCGCTCCAACCAGAATACCGCCCACAAGGTGTCTTTCCACCCACTTCTGGTTGAACAATATCTCCTCTCGACTTAACTAACACCCTGCAAAGTAGCCTCCCGCGAGGGGACTCCGTACAATGCGTTATATGAGTCGTAATTAATTAATACTAAGACGGGATTACTCCTCGTCTGTGTTATCGCACAAGAGGCCCCAGATGATAGGCTCTCTCTCTCTCTCTCAATGAGGACAACGAAGACAACGCCGAAAAAACAAACAACGCGGACAACGCAGACAACGCCAACAAAACGCAGACAACGCCGAAACTACTTCCCAGAGACTGAACAGTCTGACAAAATTCTAGGTGGAGTTCACCGCTAGTTAGGTGTTAGTTATACTGTCACCACACTCGTCTCAGTGCTCTGGCTTGTAACCGTTTCCTCTACAGACAGGGCCTTACTGTCTAGCTACACAAATATACCCCTTATCTAACAGGCCGGTCGAATAACCCACTCCCTTAAATATGAGGAGGTTACAGACAAAATAATGTCAATTTGTGGGGAGCTCAGAGCGCGAGGTGTTCATGGTGACGGCTAGCGGGTAACTGAATCACATGCGCATAACCACGGTTTCTCTAGCCTCCCCAGGGAATGTTGCCAGATAAAGCTCCCTAATTTTGGCCACCTTCCTCGGGCCGGCCCACGCTCCCATCTCTCTCTCTCACAGTAGGCTAGTCAAACTCTTGTCTTCACAAAAACATTGCTCCGCTCTCAAGCAACTTAGAACAATGACAAACACACCAGAGAAAACAGAAAAGAACGCTCCACAAGACAGGACACCTTGCAACACAAAGAAGAAAGAGGGAAAGTCAGGAAAATTAGGAGAACGAGGAAAACTGAAGTTAAAGTAAACACTGAGCAAAACTCGCCTTAATACTTGCTGGCAACTCACCACCCGCTCTCTCTCTCTCTCTCTCTCTCTCTCTCTCTCTCTCTCTCTCTCTCTCTCTCTCTCTCTCTCTCTCTCTCTCTCTCTCTCTCTCTCTCTCTCTCTCTCTCTCTCTCTCTCTCTCTCTCTCTCTCTCTCTCTCTCTCTCTCTGTCTCTTCTCGCCACAGCTGGCCTTGGCTGGGGGACCACGTGGGCTGGTTACACAAAGATGTAACCCGCTATCATGTCTCGTAAGGCTAATACTTCCCTTCTCTTTATCTTCACATTCCTTTCCTCCCTTCTAATACAAGAGATGCAAGCCTCTTCCATGTCTCGCCGCATACTCAGCTGACACAAAACACACTATTATCACTGGCAGAGCCCGCACAGAGTGTCATAGCCTCAGCGTGGCCTTCCTCCTTACCCGCCTAACATTCTTCCTTCTCGCTCTCAGGGAATCTTCATTCCTCTGTGGGGGTTGACTCCTATCTTCACCAGACGATGTTATGGTGACGGGCGGGGCCCACAACAATATATATATATATATATATATATATATATATATATATATATATATATATATATATATATATATATATATATATATATATAACCCGAACACGGAACATTTGAAGCACGAATGATACATCCCATGAACAAACAAAGCCCAGTAACAAGGGCTAGCAAGTTACACCACAGGGAGACTAGGGCGGGTAGCATATGTAGGCGAACGAGAATCCCGCATGATTGACCTGCAGGGAACTGACTCAGGAAGGCGTTGGGTCCGTAACCAAAACCGAAGCAACGAGGATTGGCGACGCAAATCTAGAGGGAGGACGCCAGCATCCACAAGGCGACTAGAGATCGGGGAAGACCTAAAGGCACCGGTAGCCAAGAGGATCCCGGCATGGTGCACGGAATCTAACACACGTAGGCGGGCCTCTGTGGCAGACGAGTAGACCTCACAGCCATACTCTAACTTGGGAAGGATGAGTGTCCTGTGGAGAAGGAGAAGAGTGTCCCTATCCGCACCCCAAGAAGTATGAGCCAAAACCCCAAGGAGGGATAAGGCTTTCTGACAAGCCGGTTTAACGGAACGAAGATGAGGAACCCATGTAAGACGGCTGTCGAAGAGAAGACCAAGATAGCGAGTGGTCTCCTCACATGAGATGCGCCTTTGTGCGATATAGAGATCAGGGTCTGGATGAACACCGCGGAGGCGGCAAAAGTGCATGGTTACTGTCTTCGAGGCTGAGAACCGGGAACCGCGTTCAGAAGCCCAACGGGAAATCTTGTTAATCGAAAGTTAGAGTTTCCGTTCAATCAGAGGCATCCGTGCAGCTGAGAAGGAAATAGAGAGATCGTCCACATAGAGAGAACTATGGACGCCACCAGGAAAGACACTAATAACACTATTAATGGCCACTGCAAAGAGCGTAACACTTAGAATACTGCACTGTGGCACACCATCCTCAAGCGCACAAGCCTCTGAGAGAATACTTCCCACGCGAACCCGTATAAGACGATCTGATAAAAATTGCTTGATAAAAATAAGGAGCCAGCCGCGAAGACCAAACTCCAAGAGACTAAGTAAAATATCATGGCACCAAGCCGTGTCATACGCCTTTTCCAAATCAAAGAACACTGTTATGTGGTGGGGATTATTTGCTAATGCCGCGCAAATAGACGATTCCAAAGATAAAAGAGAATCAGTGGTTGATCGCACTTTTCGAAAACCGTACTGCACCGGGAACAAGAAATTCCCGCTCACCAGGTACCACATTAGCCGCACATTTACTATCTTCTCCAGCACCTTGCAGATGCATGAAGTCAAAGAAATAGGACGGTAGTTAGTGGCTTGTAGATGATCCTTTCCCGGCTTCGGGATTGGAAGGACTACGGCCACACTCCAAGCAGAAGGAAAATCACCGGTACGCCAAATAAAATTGTAAAAACGCAATAAAAAATTTAAAGCAATATCAGACATATGTCGCAAGAAACCTTAAGGGATGTCATCGGGACCCGGAGACGAATCACAGCACTGGGATAAAGCCACCATTAGTTCGCCGGGAGAGAACGGGACATTATTGGACTCCCCGCCAGGGGAGGCAAAGTCCACGTCCACAGCCTCCAAACCCTGGCGATACCGAGCCCCTGGTGCAGTAGGCTCCCTCCGACAGACACTAGAGAAGTGGCCGACAAACAAGTCAGCAACAGTTTTAGGATTTGCCACCTTCTTCCCAGCATGAGACAGGACCGGAAGAGGAGGGGGAGAAAACTTTCCGGAGAACTTACGGACTTTGTTAAAGACTGCCGTGAGAGGAGTTCGAAAGGTGATGGAAGATAGATAAACCCTCCATTAACATCGCTGAGCCTCTTTTAAAATGCGTCGCGCTAGAGCACGGGCTCGCCGAAAAGCTTCCAAGCACAGAGGGTCTCCACGGGGGCGGCAAAGTCTCGAAAAAGCAGACTCTTTTTCTCTCACAGCGGCAGTGCAATCTGCGTTCAATCAAGGAACGGGACGCTTGGGAAACCGGCCAGATGTCTTGGGGATGGACTGAAGGGCCGCAGAGTGCAAAACATTTTTGAAATTAGCAGCGGAATCGTTACAAGTACCAAAATCAGCCAACGGACGAACAGGGGAGCTAAGATCCGTAAAAAGCTGCCAATCCGACCGATCTAAGAGCCAGCGAGGAGGACGCGACCGCGGCTCAGAATCCACAGATTCCAGTAAAATGGGAAAGTGGTCACTACCGTATAAATCTGGTAGGAACCGCCAGGTAAACTCAAGAAGAGAATTAGAAGTACAAACGGAAAGATCAATAGAATTAAAAGTCCCCGTCTGACTATGAAAGTGTGTAACATCCCCAGTGTTTATAAGTTCCAAACCCTCATCCTCAATAAAAGAAGCAATTAAAATCCCGCGAGGGTTGGAAGCACCACCATCCAACAAAGGGATGCGACCGTTGCAATACCCCAACACGAGGAAAGGAGAGGGAAGAACACGCGCTAGGCCGTCAGGAACGGGAGGGAGATAAAGGCTACATAATGTATAAAATCTGCCAAGGAACACCTAGACAGCAACAGCCTGGAGCGGGGTGTGAAGCTGCTGGAGAACAAAAGGGACATCAGAGCGAATGAAGATAGCGGTGCCACCGTGGTGACCCTGACCAGGAATAGGGGTACCGAAGAAAGCACGATACCTGGGAGGACTTGAGTGAGTGAAGTCCCCGAGCATCGTCTTCTGTAAACAAAGATAGGCAAGAGAAAACCTGGAAACCAAAACTCGGAGTTCCTCCCAAGAGGCCCGGAGACCTCTACAATTCCATTAGATGATCCGAAAAACTATTACTTAGAGTTTCGTGGCGGGCGAATCCCTGTGAGGGCCCCCCCTTTACCCTTTATTTTACCGACCTGACTGGGAAGGGTAATACGACGAGTACTGGAAAGGGCAAAAGCCCCTGCAAGAGGGGTAACCGGGATACGAGGAGAAGAGTTGGACTGAAGGGTCGGTCCTTTTGAACCGAAATCCACCTTGGCAGGGGTATCCGTGTGGGATATGCATTGATGTGAGATATGCAGTATGTATGCATGTATGTATGAAGCTACTTTATTGTTAGCTGGCAACTCACGCCTTCCCGGCTTGAGGGGACAACAGCGTCAGTAGCCAATCGCCAGCAGGCCCACGCACGGGAGTCAACTATACTGCTCCCTTAGCTCTGTATCCACTAAGGCAATAAGGATCTACAAAACTGCCTTGTGTGTTTCCGTGACCTTCCCTATACCCCTGGGTCCCATACACCACAGACAAACATGACGCAGTGAGTAATTATGCCTTGCACAGCAAGTTATACACAGCGTGGGCCGCCAGATTCCAGCCTCGTGTTGTGGATTTACCTATAGCGTGTGCATCTCAGTGCCGTATAGTGCAGTGTTACAGTGCAGTGCATAGTGTCAATTCCCGGGAAATTCCGACTAATCACAGTCGGGTATTCTGACCGCGCGATCTGGGCTCCATCCCTCCGCACCCCTCAGACTCCCGCATGCACTCTCCTCTCATCATTCATTCTCAGCCCGGCAACCACTCTGACAAGTCGGTCATCACTTCACTCGCTACCCTTCACATCGACAAGACGCTCTCATCCCTTTCAAGGCAGGCTAAGGTCATAGTCACTGTTCTGTATCTACATCAAGTCGTGTTGTCAATATATCTTCTATATAAGCCGTGTGTGTTTCAACCAAGACCTCCAAAGCAGCAGCATCTCTACCCCCAACTCCAAAAACACGTGGTATCAAAATAAATTCTAATACACTGGTGGCTTGCGGAGGAATTCGTCCTTCCAAGCGACGATTATCAAGAACCAGCCTCCTCCTTCGTCATCAAGCCGCCTCACCACGTGCATCGCTCTGCTCATTAAGTGACTCTCCACACACGCCCTTGCCTCGCCCGCCTCGTGTCCTTCTCTGCGCCCTGCAGTCGCTTCCTTCGTCGCCCTTCTGCAGTAGTCTCTGTTCGAGTGAGTATAAGCCTCCTCGCCCTGCCTGGTCAAGCCTCATCACCTCTACCTCCATTTTGTCCTCGGCGCGCCATCTTTGCTGTCCACGCCATCTTCGCCGCCCATCACCACGTGGCGCTCCAAAGTCGCCTCACCACGTGACGCCGCCCTTCAAGACGCTCATCACCCATCATCACGTGGCCCCCAAACAAGTTGCTCCACGCTCTCACTCACGTTGCCACCCTCAAGACGCCCATCGCCCATCATTACGTGACCAGCCCAGAATTACGCCCTCCACCACGTGGACCAGCCAGCGCCCATGTGTTGACAGTTAAGTACCTTAGTTCTCATTATATATTTTTTTCTTCATTGTGCCAGTTATTTTACATTTTTGTGTACCCCCCAGTGTTTCTTTTTTCTTTTGTGTATTTCCTCAACGTGAGTACTATTCCCTCACGATGTCTAACGACCAGTCACCTCGCACGCCCACACCTCATGTTACTCTGATATCTGATAATGTCTCTATTCCTCCCTTTTCTGGTACAAACTCTGAATCAGTTCATGCTTTTGTTCGGCGAGTAGCAGATGAGTGCACACGCCGCACCGCCCATAGTGATGCTGAAAAAGTTGCTATTTTAAAATTGCGGATTTGTCATGACCCATCTAGTCTTGCGGGTAAACTCATAAAAACAGATAAATTCCTTAGTATATCCACATACGATGAACTCACCACAACATTAATATCTCATTTCTCTGGTCATTCAAAATTAGGTGCAACTCATTCCTTCCTCAAAATTGCTCAAACCCTCACTAACATTGCTCGCTCTACTCACGATGTGTATAAGGCAGAAAATATTGCATCCTCTCTCAGTGATGAACTCACAGACCAAATGAAATCCTCTCAGTGGATCGACACAGACGGTAAAATATCTTCTACTGATTTCAAACGCCTTATGTAATATTTCCTGTTCATTGTTCAGCTCGACTCACCAACCTTCACCGTTGCAAGCGACATTAAGTTCAGTAAGGAAGATTTATTGTATGATCTTTGCAAGAAAATATCCGAGATTTCACCACCCGTTCCTCAACCGGTCAGTTTAGTTCAGTCCCCGCTCTCCTTAGCCAAGGCCCCGTTTTCTCAGTACCAAGGCTCTTCCCCTCACAGCCCATCCCCACCGTCAAACACTAATTTCTCACGTTCTGACCACCGCTCTCAATCTCGTCACCACTCACCGTCCCGTGACTCGAGGAATGTAACGTGCTACCGATGTGGACTCAAGGGTCATGTCTGAGCTCGACGAACGAGGTTATAATAAATTCAACCGTGATGCGTTTTGCTCCCTTCACGTGGTCACTCGCTCGACGAATGTCGCCTTTACCAACAGCAAATGCAGTCCTCTCTATTTCTTCGGGAAACGCCTCGCGCCCGAGCCTCGCCAGTAAGTCATCTAAAAAACGAGTTGTTTTCGCAGACGACCAGACAGTGCCTCTCCCATGTGTCCCTGTTAAATCCTCCGGATTTTTTCAAGACCTTACTGCTGACGTCAAATTAGCCTCTCACAAATCCCGCGCATTTTTCGACTCTGGTGCTTCAGTAAACATCATTAAATCACATGTTTTTAAAAAACTCTCTGCCGCCTCAAAGCACAAAATTCAGAGTTATCCACCGGACATCACCGTTAGTGGTATCTCTGGCAACATTGTCATGCCTCATAGCAAGGTCCTCCTCAGTGTCTGTTTGTCTCCACTTGAACCTTCTATATCAGATTGTTTCTATGTTATTGATGATGTATGTTTTGCAGCTGAAATATTGATAGGATACCATACAATGTCTCACTTCAACATCTCACTTTTCCCTTCTACTCATCATATTGCCTAGAATGGCACCTGTATCTCAGCCTCACCCTCCCCTGAGTCACCGCCTTCACCTGATGTCTACATTGTCACGCACACGCCTTCCCAGGACTCATCTTACGTCCCTCCCTCTTTCGTTGCTCGTTATTGCAACGTTTTCGTGTTCTGTTAATCAACTTATTCTTTGGTCATGGGATTACAGAACACTAACATCTAAAATTATTGTCATTGAAAATCTTTCCGTTTTCTATAATTTTAATTAACAAATAATCTTCCCTTGCACCTTTTGTCATATAATAACATCATCCTATCTTCTCTCTTTGACACATACATAATCAAGCACATAAGTAGTTCTTCTAATTTCTTTCCTTGTATAGTAACATCATCCTTCCTCCTTACTTTGATACATACATAATCAAGCACATAAGTAATTCTTCTAGGAGCTTATAAAAATATTCATAATCATGGAGCCACACATAATAAAAATAATCACGGAGCAATACATTTTAAAGTAAACACGGAGCAATACATTTTAAAGTAATCACTGAGCAACACATAATAAAGTACAAATCCTACATAAAATCAAATCCTAACACTAACATCCTACTGCTGTTTTTAAGACTGCATTAGAAAAGAGCTTCCACTTACCCCAATATCCCAGCCCCATTGGGAGCTGAGTTGGGTGAACTTACTCCTAGTAAGTCAGGGTGAATCTGCCTTCTAATACAGCCTTTCTTATTTTCAAAATCTTGACAGTTACCTATTCTCTCCAGTCACAGCGTCTGTGAGTTCCTAACTTTCAAAACTTAAGGCTTTGTCTCTATATAATTTCACAAAGTTATGTCTCTTTTCAATTTCATAAAGTTTAGTTCTACAACGGCTGGCACCCAACGAATTTTTCCCGTGTGCGTTCTTCCAACCGTTCGTCAAAAGCACTTGAACTTTCTCTTTCTCCCCTCCATCTGGTTTATGGTCAAGGGGTCTCCCTGGCACCCTCTGTCCCACTCTGTTTATCCACTGTACAACACAGCTCTGTGTGTCGACTCACGACATACCCCCACCTTTAAAATGCACGTCCTCGTGAACCATAATAATGATGTGGACACGCCGCTTAAGTTGACGGTGCAGGATTCGGCATCAATTCATGAGACTCTTGGGTGTCGTCCGGTTGCTTGGATAACCGAAAAGCGTGCCAGCAATCACGCGCCCATTTCAGTCCAACAGCTAGTAATACGAGGAGTAGGGTGACCAACACCGTGATACCCATTCTCGTCCACTCCGGGAGTCCCGCAGCAGTGTCCTGTTGCTTCAATATTTGCTGTAGCTGGTCAATGTAGTCGTTTAGGGGTATAGGTTCCAATCTATTACTGCTGGGTAGGGTGATATTAGTAACATTTATGAGAAATCCATGTTCCCATGTTGTGAAGGGGAGAGGCAGAGAGAAAGGGTATGGCTTGCTATCCATTGCATAAATCCATCCTTGCAAATATATGATAAAAATAGGTGGAAACTCCTAAACAATTTGTGTTTTACACAGTTAGAGACAGGTTGTTTTTCAAGAAACAATGCTAATTTACAAAAATTAGTATTTCTGTAATAACTGGTCCCATTGGTGGACAAATTAATAAATCATCATATTTCCTACATACATTAAAATCATCCATCAAAAAATAACGAGTTCTTGACTCACTAATAACCAAATAATGCTTTGATATATAATGTAACATGAAAGCATCAATATGCGGAATAGGATATGGTAAATAATCCATTTAAAGATATCAAAAGTGTCAATGGGATCACCTCTGAGGGGAATAAGTAAGTAGAAACTCAATCCATCTAATGCAGTCTTATATACAATACGAATAGCAGCTTTATGTAAACCTAAAAATTCTGGTTCAGAAGGGAACAATAAACCAATAATCTTAACGGATATATCATCCAATAATTTCAATAACAGTGTTAGTTACAATGTGAGGAGAAACATGGTTTTCCAACATGGTCTGTAACCCAATTCTTAAATTTATGTGATCCGCAGAGATAACACATAGCTAATTCTACATGTAGAAAAGTTTCTAATGTAAGTACTTCTTGATTTGATTCAGTTATAGTAATATTTAATTTATTGAATATTCTTCAGTCATACTCGTAGTCGTTTCCAGCTTATCTAATGCTTGGAGTACATTTTGTTAAATCACCTAGAGTAACATTCAAATAAGAGAGTGTACATTGCGGACTCTTCTTTCTTCTTCCGTAAATTGATTAAGAGATTGCAATTTCTCGTTAATGTGATTTATTTGGTCTTGTGTTGCTGTACCAAAGTGAGTATTTGCAATTGATCCAATAATATTTACAACACCTCATGTATGTCTATTTCTCATGGAATCATTTAAGTTATAACCTAAAATATGGATCAAGTAATCATTCACAGCAAAATGTAACTGCTTAAGCTTCGAATCAAATCCAAACACATATCACATAATTAAATCACTTCGCATAATTAAATCACTTGTAAAATCAATATCTTTTACACTATCAAAATTGCGACTAATATTGATTGTAAGGTTTTTCAGCTCTTTTAATGGGTTTAGTGATATCCTCAATACTTATTTTAAAAAGAAATATAATAATAAATTACTAATATACATTTTTATGTATATTCTATAGGTTCATTATCCTCTTTAATTGAATTTTCTAATGCATCTTCCATTGAATTATTTACTGCATTATCCACTGAATTATCATCTGTATCCTTAGAAAAAACGGAAATAGATCTACGGATTGATGGCTTATTCTTGTCTCTCGTGTTTCTCCATTGTCATGTACTGGATTTACTCTCTTCACATTAGGATTTAAATGTGGTGTAATATTATCTTCATATATAACACGTACTCTATCTGTATGCAATGTCTTTATATCACCGGATCTAATATTTCTTCCTTTTATTACTACATCACTCACTTCTTCTAACACCCTGAATGGACCATTGTAGGCTGGATGTAGTTTTGACGGTAACCCTTTTCTTGGCACTTGTCCTACATATATTCTGTTTCCTATTTCACTTATTATTATCTTTGCTCTCTTATTTTGCTTTCTTTGTAACAGCCTTAAGCTTCCTCTAAATATAGTTTGCTTCTTGCATAAACTCTATTAGCTTTATTTGCCATTTCCTGTTTATAATCATCAATATTATACCATGTTTTTTCTTCTTTCATAATTTCAAAAGGGAAACAAGGGTCCCTAAGATACATTAAGAAAAATGGACTGTCTCGGAGGCCTCTATGAAATGCCGTGTTATAGGCAAAAATAGCTATAGGGAACATTGTATTTCAAATACTATTATTATCCTGCACTAAAGTGCGTAATATCTTCAATACAGTACCATCTCTCTATTACGCCATTTGTTTGTGGAAGGTATTGAGTGGCTGTTATATGTTTCATTTGCAACAACTTAGCTACTCCTTTTAATATTTCATTAACAAATTCTTTACTTTGGTCTGCAACCAAGGTCTTAGGTACTCCTTGCTTACTTACCACTGACTCAAAAAATACTTGAGCTACTTCCACAACTGTCCGTTTTAATCGGTTCAGCAATCAACTATCTTGTAAGCACATCAATCAATATTAAACAATATTTATAAATTTTTTTATGAATTTCCTAAGGCCCCAAATAAATTCATGTGTACACATTCAAAAGGCATTAGTATATCCGGATAACTTCTGGTGCTGGAGCGTCCCCCATATAATCGCTTAAAGCGATTATATAGACATGCTTTGCAATAATTCTCAACATCCTTTTTCATACCGTCCCAGTATGAAAACTTTTGACATCTTGCTAATGCAACTTGCACATCCCCATGCCCTGCAGGTAGCATAGAATGTGCCAGTTTCAAAGTTCGATGTTTATAAGAATTAGGCATTACAATCTGTCTAGTCATTTCACCATAATTATTTTTACTCGATCTATATAAAATATTATTATCCACATTCATTTCTTCTAAATTCAACTTTCCAACTTCCTTTTTGTGCTTACTTAACTCTTTTTTAATTGTGTCGACATCATAACCTTCCTTTAATAATTGTTTCAATAATTCATAATACTCATCTTCATCTTGAAAACTCATAATAATTGTCTCAATAATCCATAATACTCATCTTCATCTTGTAATCTCACAATAATTGTTTCTATGATTCATAATACTCATCTTCATCTCGTAATCTCACAATAATTGTTTCAATAATTCATAATACTCATCTTCACCTCGTAATCTCACAATAATTATTCTAGATCCCATTCTAGATACATATCTACTTTTTCTTCTGTTACTACACATATATTTTCATTTTCCAATAACTCATTAATATCATCATTACCTTCTAGGCTATCCTTGTGATGCCTTAATCTTGAGTAACAGTCAGCTACCTTATTTTCTTTACCGGGGATATATTCCACTTTAATATCAAAATCATCTACTAATAATTGCCATCTAGCAATCTTACTGTTCGCATTAGAGGTATATAATAATCATACCAAGGGTCTGTGATCAGTGTGAACCAATATAAGAAATCTTCGACATAATGTCCTGTTTATTTTCAGACCATACACAAATGCTAGTGGTTCTTTTTCAATAGTTCTATAATTAATCTCAGCCTTATTTAATTTTCTGCCAAAAAACGTAAGTGGTCTCAGATTATCACATTCATCCCTTTGTCGTAGAACACCATCAATTGCAATATTAGAAGCATCCGTGGTAACATAAAATGGTTTTTCAAAATCAGGAAAAAAAAGTGTTATTTGCTCTGACAATACTCTTTCGAGTTTAACAAATTCTTCTTTAGCTTCATTATTCCATTTTATGTATTTTTTTTTTTCTTTCGTCCTGTGACCTGTAAGTTTATTTAAGGGAGCTGCCATCCCAGCATAACCTTGTATGAATTTTCTATAGTTAGTCACCCCCAGAATGACTATAATTTTTTTACTGTTTTGGGTGTGGACATCTTATTTACTGCTTCTATTATATTTGGCTGAGGTTTTAATCCCTCTGCCGAGATGATATGTCCTAAATATTTTAAACTTGTCGTAAAGAAAGTGCATTTCATTAAATTTACTTCTAATTTTGATTCCTGGAGTCTAAAGAATACCCTTTCAAGATTATCTATATTATCCATCAAATCTGTACCTTGAATTATAATGTCATCTAAGTATACATGTGTATTATGGCTTTATGTTAGGTAAGGGATATGAATCATTCATAACATGAGTATTTAAATTCCTGAAATCTATACAAAGTCTTAATTTCCCATCCTTTTTTATTACTGCTACCAAAGGTGACTGAAAAGACGATCTTGAAAGTCTTATTATTCCATGTTTTTCCACTATTTCAATTTGCTCTTTTACACTTCCATTAAAACAAACTGAAACAGGGTATGGCTTTCTAGGCTTAGGGGTTGACTCTAGTTTGATAGTATGATAATAAAATGGAATTACACTTGAAGAATCATCATCGTTTGCAAGGACTGATGGATATTTCATAATAAGTAACTTTAAGATCTTATTTCCATTAATTTTTATAGAAAACAAATCATCTATTGTCTGAAAAAGACAATTTTGTAGTTCCTCCTTAATTTTTTCTGTTATGGTATTCATATTATAACACTGATCAACTGGCAAATATTCTTTATTACATGGCTGAACAAATCCTATGGTTCTCCTTGGTTCTCGCTCAATTTTCTCATTAGTCACATTCATATACTGTATAATGAATCTAGATTTTATACTGAATCTAGATTTTTAATTTTCTCTATCAGATTCTAATTTCTCTATCCCCGGACATAATGTGTGAGATCCAGCATTTCCTACTATTGGCTCAAAATAGCTATATCATAATCCACTAGACAGGTCTCTAGTACAATGAAACTTATATTTTCTCAAAATAGCTGTATAATAATCCACTAAACTGGTATCCAGTTCTATAAAACTTATATTTTCTCCTTCTAATACTGTTGCATCTGCTACTGAACACTTGCATTTACTATTTTCTATAATCTCTTTTCGTGGCGTTTTTATTTTCTTTCGGTATATGCAGTGCATGTTCTAATGGTATTTCAACTGTATTTAATTATTTCTTTCAATATAGACCTTCAGTGGGTTAGTCTAAAATTTCACATCGTACCTTTTCATAAAATGCCAGCCTAATATCAATTATGAAGTTAATTCTCTTTCTTCATTAATAATTAATTCATTAATATAATTTCTTCCTCCTATTTCTAGTGTTATTCTTGTTTTTACTGCAGTGGCCATAACATTTCCACTTGCGTTACGGATTGTGCTTAAAATCTTGAATAATTTTAATTTTCCTAATGCTCTCGCTAATTCAGCTTTTATTATAGAGATTCCTGCTCACAGTCAAAGGAATTTTCATATCAGCTTCTGTTAAAATGTTTGAGAAGTCCTTGGGTAAATGCATTTATAATAATGGAAACAAACATATCACTATAAACTTCCTTGCCTGTAGGCTTAAGTGATTCTAATTGCTCAACAATGCCTTCAATTCTGATTTAGAGTTCAGTTAATGTCTCTTTCGGTCTACAAGTAACAGATGACAATTCGTGCATAAGGCTTGGTTCACTGCCTCCACAGAATACGGTAATCCGATAATCTTATTAAAATTCTTCCTTTCATTATCTGTAATTGCCTCTACAATATCATCCTTACTAAAATAGGTGCTGGTGCTGCCAAGTGATTGTGCTTGAGCCATTTCTCTAAGGTTTTCTTGCAACACAAGATCAAAAGTTAATGTGGTTTTATTCTCTGAACCTCAAAATATTTTTTTTGGTCAAAACTGCTCGGTTTTAACAATCCAGGATTAATGCGTCTCATATAAGTCAAAAAGAATCATACAATTTCAAACTAGATTGAAATTTCAAAGAATAAATTTTTTCTTTTGTTTTCAATTTCCCGATTGCTTGCAATCTATTAATCCATCTAACAATTTATACAAGGTTGCAAAATCTACCTAATAATTTCTGCAATGTTGCAACTTCTGCAATGTTGTAATTTCTGCAATGTTGTAATTTCTGCAATGTTGTAATTTCTGCAATGTTGCAATTTCTGTAATGCTGCAATTTCTTCAGTGTTGCAATTTCTGCAGTGTTGCAATTTCTGTAAAGTTGCAATTTCTGCACTGTTGCAATGTTACAATATATTCAATGTTGCAATATATGCAGTGCTGCAATCAATGTTACAATATATTCAATGTTGCAATATCATCAATGTTGCAATAAATCCCACCGCTGCCACCAATTTCGTTGCTCGTTATTGCAACGTTTTCGTGTTCTGTTAATCAACTTATTCTTTGGTCACGGGGTTACAGAACACTAATTTCTAAAATTATTGTCATTGAAAATCTTTCCGTTTTCTATAATTTTAATTAACAAATAATCTTCCCTTGCACCTTTTGTCATATAATAACATCATCCTATCTTCTTGCTTTGACACATACATAATCAAGCACATAAGTAATTCTTCTAATTTCTTTCCTTGCTCCTTCTGTTGTATAGTAACATCATCCTTCCTCCTTACTTTGATACATACATAATCAAGCACATAAGTAATTCTTCTAGGAGCTTATAAAAATATTCATAATCATGGAGCCACACATAATAAAAATAATCACGGAGGAATACATTTTAAAGTAAGCACGGAGCAATACATTTTAAAGTAAACACGGAGCAATACATTTTAAAGTAATCACTGAGCAACACATAATAAAGTACAAATCCTACATAAAATCAAATCCTAACACTAACATCCTACTGCTGCTTTTAAGACTGTA
>JAXIVD010001541.1:5000-12500 GCA_036785275.1 Cancer borealis
CTCGGGCTGTCTGATATCGGGCGAAGTATTGGTCACATCAGTAATGGCGGGCTAAAGTTGGGGGTCGGGTTGTGAGGGCGATGGTCGTGGGGAGTAGTGGGTGGTGGGCGTGATGGTGGGGGTGGCATGGGGACGGGGGCGCTTGGAAACAGCGGGACAACAACGCTTCCAACTTGTGAGTGCAATTTTGTTCTGGTGTGCACCGCCGTCACGCGCCTTACATACCGCCTGTGTTGTTTTGTGCATCGTCCAGGCTCGTGCGGGTCGTCCTCCTCGGCCGCCTTGCTCACCGTCGTTAAGGAGGACAGTGGTGGGTCGTCACTCGCCGCCCCGCCCCGCCCCGCCCGCTCCGCCCTCGCGTTACCAACCCACATCACACATCTGGAAGCTAAACAGCGCGCGCTATTAACCAAGTCGAGATACGGGTGAAGAACCTCGGGCAAAATTCAGCCTTGGTCTCGCCTTATGCTAAGATCCACATAAACATACAATTCTATGACTCAATATGCAAAAACTTTGTGATAGTTTGATAGGATGAAAAGGCAACGCGACTCCAGGTTTTCCACCCAAAGCCTACGGGGAAGCTTCGCCTAGATCTCCACCGACCTACACGCCATTATAGATCTTCATCGTCCGGGTCGTAAGGTCGAGGGTCGCCCTTGGTGGCTGGGCCGAGAGACTTACTGGGAGTCGTCCTGGTACTTGGTAGTACCGGCGATGTCTGACTTTAATGTGATAACTTTAATTATTCTCGAGGGGTGGAGGAAGGCGAGAGGGACCAGCCATCCGACCATCATGTCTGTCACGTCCTGAGTGAAAAGAAAGCAGCCGTGTCGGGAAACAGAGCAGCGGCACGAGAGGCGAGTTTTGAAACAACGTCCGCTGCTTAGTGGAAAACAACGAGATGGTGCCGCGCGCCTCTAAACTTGGTCTGGTACTTCCTTTCATCCAACTTAAATGTGATATATTGAATGACGATCTACTTAGCCTCTTCGTCGCGTTATCTCGTGTAGACACAGACTTGAGTTGCTCCAGCAGACCACCAACCACTCTAGTGATGTGTTGAAGCCCTTGCTCGGAGCCGCCTCGCTGTGGACTACTCTGGAGGCAGCGATGAGGCAGCGTCACAAACTAGCTATAAATATCGATTAGGAGGAACTAGAAGAACGCAGGAGATGGGGAGTGTCGCCTGCCTCTCTGTGTGCTGCAGAGGCGACGCTGCACTACTACTTTGCTTAACATTTTGTTCAGCTTTTATAACTTGCCTTGTGGAAGCTTCCCAGCAAAACTATTACTTGAATCACAGGAAAAAAAAAGGAGAAAAAAAATAACAAACACTTTCACTGCCATATAAAGAACAATGAGAAAGAAAACTATAGAAACGTCAGCAAGGGCGTGCAAGAATTGTGCAAGATTCAGTACAAAGAAACAAGCCAGGCCCGGCCACCATGTCCGTAGCCGAAGTTATCAGCCGCAGTCTTGGGGCGCCGTGATTATAGCCTCATCAGTGACTCTAAGCTGGCCCTTATCAGACGCACGCCGCCCCTCCACCCCACACCCGAACCTTAACCCAAAATTTAACACACTCATTTTATTCTTCCCTTGCCGGGGGTGGTTAGCGAGAGAGAGAGAGAGAGAGAGAGAGAGAGAGAGAGAGAGAGAGAGAGAGAGAGAGAGAGAGAGAGAGAGAGAGTAGGGAGTAGGGAAGGCAGGTAGGAATGGGTTACGTGCTGTCCTTGAATACCCTCAGAGTGATAGCGCATCCCGGCGTTTAAAAGTTTCGTGCCTGGCAAAGGGTGGAGACGAATGGTGGTGTGAATGCGATCCGACACTTGCCCGTCAATTAGACCGATAGAGGAACCCTTATAAGCAGCAACACCTTCGGAGGTTTGACACGTAACAATAGTCATTAGAGAAACAAAACTCGTTCTCCGGCGATCTGAGGCGTATTTCTGGCTCGTGACCTGCGCTGGTCTATGATATATTGACCAGGTAATTTGCCCAAAAGGGACGCCAGAGATATACAACAAAAGTGTGAAGGCAATTTCCTTCATTGTTTTCACCTCGTCGATGTTTTTATGGCAGTGTTTGGGTGTGTGTTTGGGGCCTAATTCGTGGGTTTGCTGCTTGTGGAGTGGTGCGTGCTGTGAGGGCGAGGCACGAAGCACCTACAGAAATTTTGATACAGTATTGTTTATTACACCTCATTAACACCTGCCTGATAAAGTACGAGGTGCCTAAAAAAGGTGGGTGTTTGGTGCAGTTGATGAAAAGTTGTCTTTGCGTTTCTATACTCAAAGGTGTAGTTTGTTATTAGGAAGAGTGGGAGAGAGAGAGATAGAGAAAGAAAAAGAGAGTGTTAAGTTTTCTTTTCCCTCGCTGGACGAAGTGTTCTTGTCGGTCGCTACTTGTCATTATTTTCATTATTGAGACCTCACAAACATGACCTCTGCCTTCCTTACCTGCTCATTGGCAAATCTTACTCGGTGCCCAGAATGGAGACAACTTTCTTAATGCTTTTATTATTTCACTTCCAACAATGACTTTAGCTGACCTTTCACCCCCTTGTCTTCCTGCCACACGTCCTTATCATCTCTTTCCATCTTCCTCCTTGACACTTTCCTCCTAACAAACACGTGCATTGACAGAAATTGTGAATTATATGAGCAAGAAATTATTGTAAAGGTGATGCGTTTGGCACCTTGGTGTGGCATAAGTTGGCTGAAGAACGCTGGGTTAATACCTCCCTCTCCCCTCCCTTCCCCTCCCCCCCTCCCCTGTCACCACCCACACATGCAAACAAGCCATGTGAACTAAATAAATCCTTGCTGCCATAACTACAGTTCCCTTCAGCAACTGTAATAAACTCACCGACACGATGGAAATATTCACATTATATTTTTGTAAAAGGTTTGAGTTCGTCCAGCCTCCCTGATGGGCACGAGCTATCCTTAATCAGTACCACACACCTGGCTAGTGGAGGATCACCAGCACACACGAGGCAGTGAATTTGTCGATCAGAAATGTACATCGTTTTGTACCTAGAGTGAGGTCACAGGAAGTACTTTTCATAATAAATAAAAGCGATCATGTAATTTTCCCTCGTAGTGTTTTGTAATGGTAGTCCTGTACGATCCTCAACTTATATATTTTCATTGCTAGCATACAATTATTATGGAACGGAAGTACCATTGGTAATTGTAAAAATTACCTTTCATGGACAATAGTTTGATGATCGTGAGTTCGCGCACCTGCTGCTGTGTTCGTCCTCAGGTGTGAGGGTGTGTCACTGAAGGGCTGCGGGAAGACACCTCATCACCGGTGCTCGCTGATCAACTAGGCTTCATCACTAATATTTCGGCTGAACACACTTTATTGTCATTAAAAGAAATATGCTTCTATTACTGAAGAATATTATAGGTAGCTAACTACAATTACGTATTATAGTATCAAGGTTTGCAATCATTGGAAAATTATAAGGTTATCAACATGGGCGTGAGAATTTCTATGGTCGACAGGAATGGTTCTACAGGAGTCTCGCGTCCCTTCACTGCCTCGCCAGATGTACAATGTTGAACGTGAAGGTGTACCATTACCTCCCTGCGGCCTCCCTGGCAACAACAGTTTCCGCGAAGAGAGGGAGTGACGGCACTGATGTTGTTCTCTCGTTGCGGATGCAGAGCAGGATGTTATTACTTTGATACGGGCAAGACACGACTCCAAGCTTGGCTGTTCTGGTGGAGATGGTGGGCGTGAAGTTTTGTGAGCATCGGGGTGGTGGTGGCGGTGTTAAGTTGTTAAGGTTGTGGCGAGAGGCAGGATAACGTAAAGAGGTGAAGAGTTTAAACTTTTTGTCGTATTCCAAAGTCAGTGTTGGAATGTGTTAAGGGATAAGAAGCAGTGTAGCGTCTCATGAGGAAGGTGGTAGGAGGTGTGCGAGTATTGGGAGGGTGCTAAGTGTGGTGTGCTGGAGGTGGGGGCGGGAAGCGAGGAAAGGGCGAGAGGGTGTGGCGGTCTGACACCAGGATGACCGTCGGGCTGAGTTATCACCTGTGGGACGCCTTAAGCCCGGTTCGACCCAGCCCAGCCCAGCCTCAGGGATCCACCTCCGCTGCTGTATATCATATTAGGAGGATACTTCTCTGAAAGGTGTATGTACCTGCTGATAAAACATACACTCTATATTTGTGTACATCTTCCTTCCGGGAGAAACATACTCCTGGTGGTAATTCTAACCACTTTCAACTGATCCATTAGGATTTTTATGTTATATGTAAATTTTACTTTGCATTAGTAAGTACCTCAGCTGATACGAAAGATATTATTGCTGCTGACTCTTACAATATTTATTTGTCTGTATTTATATATACATATGCATACATTATATATATATATATATATATATATATATATATATATATATATATATATATATATATATATATATATATATGTATAAGTATATCACTACGCATATACCAAATCATTGTGTATGGCATTTCGTTGCACAAGGTAAAGACAAACGAGGCAATGGAAAGATTTCCTTCAGTGTGTGATGACACAGTTTATTCCTGCGTTCCCTTGACGAGTATTCTTGGTTGTCATGGCCGCCCACCTGACGGCCCAGCAGCACCCACTTCAAGGGTTCCCTCCTTCACCCGCCACCACCTGTCCGTGACAATCATAAGGGAATGTTGACCGTTCACAGCTGTGTCTCCGCCTCGCCGCTCATGCCACGCCATGAGGTGCACACACCTATTGATGTGCACGTCACGCGTCCGTCCAGTGTACACACCCACCGCAGCGATGAGTGACACGCCGTGGTGCCAACGAGAAGGCGGCGGCGCCTCCAACACCCCCTGCGGGAATTCTTCAAAGAGCAAGAACAAGACGCCACCGTCACTCATAACAGCCTGCCTGCACGCCACCACCGCCTCGGCTGTTGACACACACGCACACACACACACACACACACACACACACACACACACACACACACACACACACACACACATACACACACATACACACACACACACACACACACACATACACATACACATACACACACACACACACACACACACACACACACACACACACACACACACACACACACACACACACACACACACACACACACTTGCTCTCTCTCTCTCTCTCTTTCTTTTTCCCTCTCTCTTTCTCTTTCTCTTTATATACCTTGCTGAATACAAGAGGTGCGTCTGAGGTAATCAGATCAGATACCTGACTTCAAGACACCTTCAATGGCCTTTGTTAACGTTAATAGAAATCAGTCAAGTGTGTCTTTATTGCATCATGAAACATATAAACCTGCACCTGATGACACCTTTTCATTCAATTAACAGGTGTACTTTGTAAAGGAAATATAGACACCAACAGACACACACACACACACACACACTTACACACACACACACACACACACACACACACACACACACACACACACACACACACACACACACACACACACACGTGAACCTTCCCTACCTGGTATCAGCCGAGCCAGCCTTTCTTTCTCCCCACGCACGCAGATCACAGCCAGATTATGGGGCAGAAAATGTGCACTCCAAATTGTATAATACCTCATTAATTGTCAATGTTACGACAACAGAACATGGTGCGAGGGAGTCAGCGCACGAGGGGTAACTCTCCTGATTGCCGCTTTCTGAACTAAAACATCGCTTGCGGCCCATCCATTATGCGTGAAAAGAATAATGATGTAATGATTCTACGCTCAGGGCTCTTCCGTGGCCTTTTGATTCTATTTTTGATGTGGAGACCGACGGGAAAATGAAAACGAAGGGGGGACCTGAGTCACTTCTTGAGGGACCCCGAAGGCAGTCAAGGGGGAGGTGAGATTAAAGGGAATCGCCAGGGTGGGAGAGTAATGTGGGAGGGAGTGAGGGAGTGTTGAGACGATGGAGTGATTAGATGGCGGAGTGGTGAGGGAGTGAAGGCTCTGGGATTCGTCTGCTACATAGGGTTTACAAAGGTATCAGTTAAGTGGAGTGCAGAGGGCGCCACTAAGCCTTATGTGGATTACAAAAGCGTGAGAGAGATGAAAAAGAAAGAAAATGAAAGAGAGAATAAGTAAAGGATGTGGATAGGACGCTGAAGGTGGAAGGAAGCAGGGAAGTGGTGGTGAAGAAGACAAGTAGAAGTAGGAGTGATTGAGGAAAGAAGGAAGGGGGAAGAACGGAGGGAAGTGGAATGAGTGGAGACAGAAGGGGAAAGGTTATAATATTATGTGAAGTGAAGAACGAAGAAGGAAAAAAATAAGAGGAAGGGAGGGAAGAGCTTGTTTGTGGAGTACGGTGAGGGAGAGAGAGAGAAAGATAGAAAGAGAGAGAGAGAGAGAGAGAGAGAGAAAGAGGGAGAGAGAGGTGGGGAGGGGTGTTGGTATGCCACTGAAGGGGAGGAAAGAAACAAACAGAGGTAGGGGAGGAGGAGGGGACATGGGGAGAGGCCGCGAAGTGTGGGCTATGTTTAGGTGAAGTGTGGTGGGGGAGGGGTGGGAGGAGAGGGAGGAGTGAGGAGTGGGAGCGTAAGTAGAGAGGAAAGGTGGATGTTTGGTAGTAGAGTGGAGGGAAGTAGGTGGAGGTGGATGAAGGTGGATGGAAGTGGATGGAAGTGGATGGAGGTGGATTTTGTGCCGGGCGTTAGTGGGTTGAGGGGAGTAGGATGGATGAGGACACGCGAACAACATCCTCTTACCAGATTATGAGCTCAATAGACCATAAAACTTTCATGCACGCTTCGGAAATTCGAATTTTGTGTTGATTATGACACTTTCGTTTCCTGCTGTTTTCGCCTTCTTTTCATCAACGTGCGTGTGTGTGTGTGTGTGTGTGTGTATGTGCGTGTATGCGTGCGTGCGTGCGTGCGTGCGTTGCTGCCTTCACTGTCCTCTTTTTTTTCTATCACTCTTTCAAAAAAAAATGCAACAATGACGAGACGAACTGAGTGCAGAGAAGAAAAAAAACGAGTAAATTACATGATATTTCACGATATTATTACGAATTTTTTTATACACATGATAAAAAGTCACTTTCCACATTAGATTTTTTCACTTCCTCTTATTTGCCTATTTTTTCCCATTATATTACTTTTTTCCTTTTTTTTTTTCATTATCTATCCTTCATCGCCCAGGTAGAGGGAGGGACGCCGCTGGGATCCCGTCAAGGAGGCTGAATCCCCGTATCCTATCGAAACCACCTTGAGTTCCTCCAAGACCCGTTCAGTTCAGTGTTAAACCGTAGTAAACCCGGGGTGGGAGGAGACGGTAGATATGTATCGGGGATAATTTGCACCTTGTGTTTACATGGGACATAAATCTCTACGTCCTTTTGTTGCTCAGAAGGCGATAATTCTTCACTGATGTCTCTCGTGAGTGATGCCTCAAGACGTTGATGGGTAGCAGGCGGCGTGTGGTGTGTGCGGTGATGATTTGTGGTGGTTGTAGTAGTGGTGGTG
>JAXIVD010001541.1:25000-30000 GCA_036785275.1 Cancer borealis
ATTGTTATTATCTTTCCAATAACTCTAATGCTTATGAAGAAAAATTATATTTTGTGAAACAAATGAATGCATAATACTTTACACTCCTACATCTATATTTACATTTTGAATCCATTTCATTATAGGTCAATAGAACAGGCGTTTTCTGTTATTTCTTTTATATTCCATACGTTTTTTACGTAAGCCCCATACATATCGGGTTATTTCAAAATATATGATTTATGTAAAACATTCTAAGGGTGCACCCTACAATATTTCATGCAAATTTCTACACCTATGAATCTCATGAAAATTGGTACAATGAGGTTTTCGGTCATGCTGAACATGAATCTGGCCTTATTTTCCTGTTTACTTTAGCATCAAACTGTATTTCACCCTTGCTTGCCTAATAACAATACTGAACTAACCATTCCTTAACTTTACTGGCTTGTAAGGGGAAGAGGTAATGAAGGCTCTTCAGAAAGTATGGTGGGTTTATTTAGGTAATACACAGCGCTGGACAGAGTAAAGAAAGAATTTGAAGGACATATTAATTCTCTGTTTATTTGTTTATTTACACAGGTTCATTAGTGCTGGCTTAGAGAGAGATAGAGATAGATAGATAGATAGATAGATAGATAGATAGATAGATAGATAGATAGATAGATAGATTGACACATTTAAATAGATTGAGAGAGAAACACATTTATCTATTTTTCTAATTTATGTTTGTTTTTCAGACGTGGTCCTTGGGCTCCAACATCAAGGTAAAACAAAGTAGATGGCACCAATTCTTCTTTTACTCATTATTACTATTAACATTATTATTATTATTATTACTATTATTATTATTATTATTATTATTATTATTATTATTATTATTATTATTATTATTATTATTATTATTATTATCATTATTATTATTATCATTACTATTATCGTTATTATTATTATGCATTTTTTAATTTATTTTTTTCTAATTTATAATAGTAGTAATGATAACGATGATAACAATAATAAGATAATAATAGTAATTGTAGTAATTGTAGATAAGTAACAAACTGTTCGTATAGTATCGATATTGTACTTTGAGGAGTACAATTTATTTCACATCATGCGCACACGCGTTGTGTGTGTGTGTGTGTGTGTGTGTGTGTGTGTGTGTGTGTGTGTGTGTGTGTGTGTGTGTGTGTGTGTGTGTGTGTGTGTGTGCGCGTGTGCGTGTATGCGTGTGTGCGTGTATGCGTGTGTGCGTGTTAATATATCAGCATGCGTCAACATTTTCTTGTTTGATCCCGGCTGGATGGCTCACAAGGTTCCATTTATTCTTGTTTCTTAAAAAAAAAATTAGTATTGACTTCCCTTAAATACTGGTATCTATGTTTACTAATATTACCCTCCTCCTCCTCCTCCCTGTCCTCCACCTCCCGGTCCTCCTCCTCCTGCTGCTCCTCCTCCTCCACCTTACTTTTCCCTGCTTCCCCTCCGCCTGATCTACCTGCTCTGCATTCAGCTCTTTAAATACTTTCCTCCCCTCCTCTGTCCCCATTTCTTCTTCCCACTGACACGGATAAACCAGCGCGCTAAACAAATGGACGAGAGGCACACCACGGCCCCAGAAATTATTTAATATCACAATACTAATTACGGTAATAATAAAAGAAGAGAAAAAAAGGAAGAAAGAAGGAAGATAGGAAGGAAGGAAGAAGACTGCATTAACCTCCCTTGCCTCTCTCTCTATCTCTATCTCTCTTTCTCTCTTTTACCCTCTGGTCTGGAAACACTATACCAAAAAAAAAAAAAGTGAGATTCTCCTTCCCCCCCTTGGAAAAAAAAATGCAAATAATACCTCATCCATATTTATTTTAACTCTTCCGCCTTTTTCCCCGGTGTTCTCTTCCCCCCCTCGGTACGCCGCTACCATGACTGATTGATGCCATCGTAAAGCAGCGGCTTGAATGTTATTATCGTGGGGGAAAAAGTTTATAAGGTATTACGCAGTATATCCGGAGTCTCGCACCACCACCACCACCACCACCACCACTACCACTACCACCACCACCACCACCACCACCACCACCACCACCACCACCACCACCACCACCACCACCACCACCACCACCACCAGCACAGTGCCATCCTGCTTAACCAGACACCCACACACCCACACACATGCATACACACACACACACACACACACTCGCATACACATACACTGATACTCATACTCACACACACACACACACACACACACACACACACACACACACACACACACACACACACACACACACACACACACACACACACAGACACACACTGACACTCATATACATACATATACTCACAAATACATACACATACGTTTTGCTTACTTTCTTTCTCTCTCTCTATCTTTATTTTTTCTTTTCTCTCTCTATGAATCGTACACTTTTTAGCCATTCTTGTCTTATTCTTCACATTTTCCTCTCCTCTTATTCTGTTTCATTCATTTCTATTTTTTTTATCTCAAGTCCCCCCCCTTTCTCTTTCTCTCTTTCTCTCTTTCTCTCTGTCTCTCTTTCTTTCTTTTTCTTTTTCGCTCTCATCTACTTAACATGCTTCCATCATTTAACTCCTATACTTACCTACCTACCTACCAACCTACCTACCTACCTACCTACCTACCTACCTACCTACCTACCTATCTACCTATCTACCTATCTACCTATCTACCTACCTACCTACCTACCTACCTACACAGTCATGTCTCTTGCACACCTTTGAAGTGAACATTTTACTCAGATGCCGCCGAGATAGTATTCAGTTGGACGAGAATGCAACTAGGAAACATTCATTAGATTTTTTTCACTCCTTTTCCACCTCCGTTTGTTTTGACTGTCACTAAATTGAGGCGAAGAGATGTCAGGGAGAGAAAATAAGTAGCTGAAGGTATGTAGGAGGAGGAGGAGGAGGAGGAGGAGGAGGAGGAGGAGGAGGAGGAGGAGGAAGAGGAGGAGGCTGTGGCAGAGAAGTACTTAGGTTTAGGTTGATGATGATGATGATGATGATGAATTTATGGGAAGGAAACACAATCACATTTTAATACGAAGATGTAGAAAAAGAAATGTATATAAGAATAGTAGAAATAAATGTATCAGTCGATGTATTATAATAAGGATAATAAAGGGGGAGGTAGAGGGGGGGGGGGAAGGGAGGGGAGGGGGCTGGCGGCCATTAATGCATTTGATTGTAGTTGTTTTAGTGATCAAAGGAGGAAGAGGAAGAGGGAGGGAAAAAAAAAGAATATATGTATAAATAGTTGAAAGGACATCAGAGAGAAGACGAAAGAACAAATAAACGAACGAGAATAATTAAGCTGTGTGTGTATGTATATGTATGTATGTATATATGTATGTATGTATGTATATATGTGTGCACGCGCATGCTTGCTTACCTGCCTGCTTAATTACCCCTACCAGGAGGATGAGGGGGAAGGGGGGTTGGCAGGAAAGAAGGAGGAAGGGGGTAGAGGGAGGGGGGGAGGGGAACAGGTGGTGGGGGGGGGAGGGGGTTACCTGGTCTAATTATGAGGCTTTGCATGTAATTCGTAATCGATGGGGAGGTGAAGCGGACGCTGTGTTATTAGAGTCCAACCGACGCGCATCCCGCCGCCTGTGTGCAAATAGTGCATAGAAGAGAAGCAGGGAAAGGAAGGAAGAAGGAGGAGGAGGATGAGGATGAGGAGGAAGAAGGGGAGACAGAAGGAGAAAAACGTGAGGAGGGAGGAAGGGAGGGAGGGAGGGAGTAGTGGTGATGGTGGTGGTGGTGGTGTATTGTTTTCCATTAATTCCTCTTCCTGCTCTTCTCTCTCTCTCTCTCTCTCTCTCTCTCTCTCTCTCTCTCTCTCTCTCTCTCTCTCTCTCTCTCTCTCTCTCTCTCTCTCTCTCTCTCTCTCTCTCTCTCTCTCTCTCTCATACAACACTTAGAGTCATACTGTATATACACACTATTAAATGACTTCAACACTAACTGAAATCTGTAACTTAAAAGAAGAAAAAGTGTAGAGATAATTTGAATTTGAAAGCTAATCAAAGAAACGTTTTACCGAATTTCAACGAATAATTTTTTTTTTCTCTTCATGTCATCAGGAAAGTAGATAAAAAAAAAGTTGATCAAGAAAAGAAAAAAATGATAAGGGTAAAAAAACTTCTGAAAGGTTTAATTAGACGGAAAATCATCAGAGACACTTCCAGTCATTTGATAAAGCCTTGGGAATTAAGTTTGCGAGGTAAAGACCAGTTATATGGAAGCGATCACTTTAATCCACGTTATTTAAGTCCTAAAACCTCACCAAGAGAACAACAACTGAACCCAAGCGGAAACCTTCTTATGCAATACTAATACGATAGGATGAAAAAAAGAAAGAAGCTACTTGATTGAAATTACTCCAGCTTGTGAGGTTAAAAAATGGGAAATATCAAGTAAAATATAATATTAGATTTTCTGGAACATTAAGATAAGGTGATGTGAAGCAAATTAGGTGTGATCGACTGACTTTTTGCACCACAGTCTTACTTAGTGGTGGTGATTGGTGTGGTGATGTGTTCAGTGGCAGGTTAACTTGTGGTATCATGAACTCTATTACACAGACACATAGGAATTAGTGTTGTTTTACCACTTGTATCTTACCATGTACCTGACAGTTCTCTTCCTGTTCTGTTTGTTTACTTTTTGTTCGCTAATTTATAATACTCTTAATGTTTTCTCATTAATTTGTTTTCTTTTTGTAAGCGAAGTATTTTTATGCATATTTTCATTCTTAGTCTAGAAACCTTACTGTTATTCCACACTTGTTACTCTTACACTTAGAGAGAACATCGACGCTATGTCCTTCTCCCCAGCAGGTAAATCACAGGTGTTCTTAGGCGTATGTGTGTGTGTGTGTGTGTGTGTGTGTGTGTGTGTGTGTGTGTGTGTGTGTGTGTGTGTGTTTCGTGTACACTGGCATTAGAAGGTAGTATCCATTTAGATGTGTATGT
>JAXIVD010001541.1:35000-38573 GCA_036785275.1 Cancer borealis
CTCACAGATTTTAGAACTAACGTGGGCTCTTCAGGTTACTTCATTTTACCTTCATAAAAACAATGACTTTGTAGTACATGCAACACAAATGCTCCCTCATCATGTATGTTTTAGCGATTAACTAACATAAGCTTTTGAACATAAGAAAGTAGAGCTAAAAGATATGACAAGAGAAACACTGGACTTCATAATTTGCGATCATAACTTGAGTATTAAATAAACAACGACATATATAATCATTCCCGTTGAAAAAAAAATATTATGGATTTAAAAAAAGGCTTTGGCAAAAATAAATCTAAAGGTGTTAAAGTAAAAGTTAAGAATGAAAAATATATTACTGCATTGTAATTGAGATATCATGATTTTTATGTTGTACAGGAAAAAAAACAAACATTGGTGTTGACGAATATTTATTTTGTCTTAAGTATCGGGTGGACAAGAGAGAGAGAGAGAGAGAGAGAGAGAGAGAGAGAGAGAGAGAGAGAGAGAGAGAGAGAGAGAGAGAGAGAGAGAGAGAGAGAGAGAGAGAGAGAGAGAGAGAGAGAGAGAGAGAGAGAAGAGAGAGGGAGAGAATTTTTGTGCGAATGGTGTCTATAATTTCATGTGATTTGTACTGACATTCAAAACTTTTCTGTGTGTGTATGTATGTATGACTTGTTGTATATGTATGTATGTATAGGTGTGTATGTGCGCGTGTGAGTTTGCATCTATCCTCATTCACCCATTCACCCACCCACTCACCCACCTACACAACCTCCAAGTCTGTATGTCTGTCTGCCTGTCTGTAAGAGTGTTGCTAACCGTCTCTCCGTCCCTCGAGGCTGTGCTGGATAATCTCCCATCAGAAAATAGTCATATCCATACTCTCAAGACCACATGCACTTCGATTTTTTCCTCTCCCCCCCCCACCCCCTTCATTCTGTGGCGGGAGATGCGTTTTTTGTGTTCATAAAGACATCGTGTGTAAATTTTCCCCGCTTGAACGTAA
Organism: Cancer borealis; assembly: GCA_036785275.1. Classification (NCBI taxonomy): domain Eukaryota; kingdom Metazoa; phylum Arthropoda; class Malacostraca; order Decapoda; family Cancridae; genus Cancer; species Cancer borealis. The sequence goes on from JAXIVD010001541.1 coordinate 35,989, forward strand.
CAAGTCCGAACACCGCCATTTAGATAACAAACGACTTGTTAATTTGATAAACCTCACCCTGGGATCGCGCACCCTCCATCACCGACACATACTGTACAGGGTGAGAGAGAGTGAGAGAGAGAGGAGAAGAGGAGAGAGAGAGAGAGAGAGAGAGAGAGAGAGAGATAGAGAGAGAGAGAGGAGAGGGGTAGAGGGGAACTTCCACACACAGCCTGCGCTACCACCACTACCACTACCACAGGTTACGATAACAACAAACAATAATAATAATAATAATAATAATAATAATAATATTAATAATAATAATAATAATAATAATAATCTCTCCATCCTATTATTCCACCTCCATTCTCTTTCTTCAATCCTTCTTTTACTATCCTTTTCCTCCTCCTTCTCATCTTCCTCCATTTCTCCATTTCTCCCTCCACTCCTAACTACTAACCCCTCCTACCTTCCCATTCCCTATCCCTTTCCCCTTTCCTTTCCTCCCCTCTTCCCTCCTCTTCTTCCCAAACCCCTTCCTCTTCTCCTTCCCTTTGCTCCCCTTCCTCCCCTCTTCCCTCCTCTTCTTCACACCTGCACCATCTTAGGCGAGACACTGCCCTTTTAGCCTATCATAATCATGTCCGTGGTTCATCCCTTCCCCTTCCCCCATCCCTTCCCTCCTTTCCCCTCCCTCTCACCCTTACCCTCACCCTCACCCTCACCCTCCCTTCCCTTCCCCTGTCGACCTTGGCCAGGATGTTTTTGTCCGGCCGAGTCATATTTCAGAGGGAACAGTAATGCCGCTCTTAAAGGAGTCTAAAATTAAGGTGAAGCCAATCCTAATTCCCTTTAGTCTCGTCTCCGACCCAGTGTTTGTGGCTGTAGAGGCGCTGCTTGTTTGTGTGTTGTGTTGTGTGTGTTGTGTTGTGTTGTTGGTTGTTTTGTTTGATGGCTGAATGTGTTATATAATTTTTTTTTTTTTATAAGGAGCAAGTATCTATGTTTATATTGTTTAGATTAAATGATGTTGTGGGTTTTTCTCTCTGTTTGTCTGATGTTGTTGGTATTGTGTTTTACTGTATTTATTTATTCATATGTTTCCCTGTTTCCCTTGAATGTACTACTACTACTACTACTACTACTACTACTACTACTACTACTACTACTATTACTACTACTACTACTACTACTACTACTACTATATACTACTTCTCTTGACCATCACGAAATCATCCACTATTTCTATTACATCCACATATTTTTCCCCTCCCTCCTTCCTCTCCCTTACAAGTCCTTCATCATTACTCCATCACTGTCACATTTCCTCATCCCATCACGTCACTCCATCACTCTCTTGCCTCCCTCTTCTCCTATCCTCTCGTCTTCCTCCTCCTCCTCCTCCTACTGCTCCTCTGTCTGTCATTCTGTCTCTCTGTCTCTCTGTCCATCCTCCTGCTGCTCCTCTATCTGTCTGTCTGTCTGATTTCTGTCTGTCTCTCTGTCCATCTTCTTGTCTCTGTGTGTCTGTTATGTAAGTCTTTTGTCTGTGTTCATCCTTGTTGTGTTCAGTTATTTTGTTGTTGTTTTGTTTATTCTTCTAACTGAGCGTCATCCTTTTTTTGTTTTGCTTTATATAATGTATTTATTTTGTCACTATCTATCTCTTCCATATTGTATAATTGTCGACAACTAACATAGCATCACAATTATCATCATCCTTATCATCATCATCATTATTATCATTGTTCTTCCATCACTCATTTTCACCACAATCGTCTTATTTACATACATTCACAAACCTCACTAACACCTACTTACCTTACACTTACCTTACTCCTATCTTACTCTTACCTTACTCTTACCTTACTTATCTTACTTACCTTATCTTATCCCTCCATCATCATCTTCAGTAGCATCACCAGACAGCTCCAGCATCACCAACACCAGCATCACCACGCCATTACACACCCTCTCAGGCTGCAGATGGGTTGATAGGACAGTTAGGTGACGGCATTATTGTCTGATGTGTTGCAGAGGCAGAGCTGTACAGGCAGAATGTGTTGCTGGTGGACTCTATACTGTCCTTCTTCTCTTTTTCTCTCCTTTTTGTTGTTGTGTGTGTGTGTTTGTGTTTGTGTATGTGTGTGTGATAATTCCCCTCCTCCTCCTCCTCTTCTTCTTCCTCCTCCTCCTCCTCCTCCTCCTCCTCCTCCTCCTCCTCCTCCTCCTCCTCCTCTTCCTCTTCTTCGAGCCCTGTGGTTTTATTTATTTTTTTTTTTGTTTTGTTTTTCTTATGTTTTAAGTTTGTGGTATTTCTTTTTTGTTTGGTTTCGTCATCGTCGGTGTTTTTTTCGTTTTGTTATTCGTGTTGTTGTTGTTGTTGTTATTGTTTCTATAAGTGTGGTGTGTGTCTGCTTTTTTTTGTTTTGTTTTTGCTTTATATATTCGTTTACGTAACTCTCTGCTACTGTGACGCAACCACCAACCTCACCATCAATAACAACAACAACAACAACAACAACGACACCAACAACAACAACAATAACAACAACAACAACAACAACAACAGCAACAACAAGAACAACGATAATAACAGCAAC
>JAXIVD010001541.1:38773-41273 GCA_036785275.1 Cancer borealis
AGAACATTCACTGCTTCCTTAGGTTCACGGGGCCCTATACCGGGGAGGACTAAAACAGGGCAGTGAGTTGGAGCTGCTGCTGCTGCTGCTGCTGGACAATGGCTAGGAGGGGAGTCTTGGTGCTAGTGCAGAGGACACGGTGAGAGGGAAGGGTAGAGTGACGGGCGAAGAGAAGGGAGAGAGCGAAGCCAAAACAGAATTATTCGAAAACTGAGGAAAGGACATGGAAGGGAAGGGAAAGGAAGAGAAGGGAAGGGAAGGGAAGGGAAGGGAAGGGAAGGGAAGGGAAGGGAAGGGAAGGGAATGGGAAGAATTAAAATAACACTGTTGGTGCAAAGAAATAATGACTTGACAAAAGTGACATGATGTAGAATGGAAAAGGGAGAATCTATCAATTAATCCACACACACACACACACACATATATATGAGAAGCCTGGGTATGTAGAGGAAAATGAGGAGGAGGAGGAGGAGGAAAAGGAGGAGGAGGAGCCAGTTCCTCTCACAGCGACGACATCCCGTGAAATTGACTTGGAATCGGGTGTGAGGGGAAGAGGTGACATCAGAGGGGAGAGGAAGAGGGAGCGCCGGGGAGAGCCAGGGAGGGAGTGGTCTGGTGGGGTTGCGCGAGACAGAGAGAAAGAGGGAGTGTGAGGGCAAGGGAGTGTGTGTGAAGTTGGGGGAGTGAGTGAGTGAGTGAGAGGAGTGAGAGGAGAGAGAGAGAGAGAAAGATAGAGGGAAGGAAGGGCAGAAAAGAGACTGAGCAGAGGGGATGCAATAATATATATAAAGAGAGCGAGAGTGAAAGAAAGAGAAAGAGAGAGAAAAAGAGAGAAAAAAAGAGAGAAAGAGAGAAAAAGAGAGAAAAAAGAGAAAGAGAGATACATTGACACATGCCCGATACAGGATCACTACAAAGACAAAGAAAAACATGTAGAAGTAAAAAAAATATATACTTATCTCCAAGGACTTCACTTAATATAAAAAAAATGAGAGAAAAAAAAGAGAGAGAGAGAGAGAGAGAGAGAGAGAGAGAGAGAGAGAGAGAGAGAGAGAGAGAGAGAGAGAGAGAGAGAGAGAGAGAAACAACCGTGAAATTGGTTGGACAGCGTCAGAGCGGCCGGCCAGCCATTTTACCAGCCAGCCAGCCTCAACCCTCACCACCTCTTTTTTTTTTTTTTTACTGTGTATGTGTGTGTGTGTGTGTGTGTGTGTGTGTGTGTGTGTATGTAGTGTGTGTGTGTGTGTGTGTGTGTGTGTGTGTGTGTGTGTGTGTGTGTGTGTGTGTGTGTGTGTGTGTGTGCCCTTTTTCAATCTGGCTTTGGAGAGACCGAACCATAAATTGAAAAGCGAGGGAATCCACAAATGTGAAATCGCAATTACAATGAGTAGCGGCGACCACATTCTCACGTACACACGTACATTTTGGGGGAATATTCACACTACCTCCCTCATTGGTACCCCCTCACCCATTCCCTCTCTCTCTCCCTCTCTCTCCCCCGAGGACTCCTGAACACAGACTTTTTGCTGCTGCTGCTGCACGAGATACGTACCAGTGATACAAAACATACAATACACAGTTGTTTTATTATACAAGACATGGGAATGTTCTATGCATCACAATGACTATAAAATGCAAACGCCGACTGTACGTGTATTATTTACATATTTATAGATATACATTTTTTTTTCGTATTCATTCGGCCGTCGGTGAGCTGCGAGGCAAAGAATGCAGGGTTGAAATATTTTGCTTTACGTGTTGTATATTTCAAACTGTTTTACCCCAGCGAGCACCGGGAGGCGAGGAAACGGAGGGTGTGTGGAGGTGGAGGTGGAAGGCTGTCTGGGGGGTCTTGCCACTGACGCTCTTATCAATACATACATGTATACATACACAAACACACACACAGATATGCATATATAGATAGATAAATAGATAGAAATAGACATACGGACATATAGATAAACCCAGATATATATTGATAGAGAAAAAAGTAAATAAAAAAAGATGATAGACAAATGTTATGTGTCACAACCGCATCCTCAATCTGAAGTGATATTTTTAAGGCTGTGTGACACTGTGTAAGGTGCAGCACGAGTCTGTACTAACACAACAGCCAGGCTATACAGGACACTGGTGACGTGGTGTTAGATAGCTTTGTTTGTCATTTTCGTGGGGAGGTGGGGGGGGGGCATCTACCATAGGCCTATTAATATGGTGTAACTGATAATGTAGCAAGACTCTCTGTCCTTCCACATCACAAAAAAGTAAATTTCTTCACATAAAAAAAATATCTGTTGAGGAATAATAATAATAATAATAATAATAATAACAATAATAATAATAATAATAATAATAATAATAATAAAGAACACAACGTTATGGTAATCTCCCCTAAAGGCCAGATACTTAATGTATGGAGCGAAAAAAACAACAACAATTGATGAGAATTGTTAACCACAAAACAAAAAATAATTCCAACATTTCAGCACCACAATGA
>JAXIVD010001541.1:43773-53773 GCA_036785275.1 Cancer borealis
CCTTATCAGCACCAGTACGAAACAGCCTCCCATGCACAGGATTGCAAACACAAAGCACGAACAGGAAAGAGTAAATTATTGCTGCGTAACAAACTATCACTGACTTCCTCCATCTGTCATTCCACCGCAGCTTCATTCATCTTCTTCAACACATTCTAGTAGATATGTATGCGTGTTTACATTTCACTCTATTTACAAACAATAAAGTTTCAGAGCAGCAATGAGTGTCGCCCGCAGTTATTGGGCGGGTGTAGGTGAGGGGCAGGGGGACGGGGAGAGGAAGGGGGGACAAGGGTGAGGGTAGCAGAAGCAGTACCAATCAAGGTTAATCTAGCACACTGACCACTCCCGAGTAAACAACTGACGAAGGCAACATGGCAGCTGCAGTAATATAACTAATCTATTTACTCACTCTATTTTACCACTCCAAGACCTTCACTGCTTCAGTATTTTCTTCCCAGTTAGATAATCTGAATCTGCAGCGAATTCATTTATGCACTTTTTTTTAAGATGGATAAATCTGAGGATGTGTGGATGGATGGGGGAAGGGGGAAGGGGGAAGGGGGAAGGGGGAAGGGGAACAAGGGATGGTGATGGGATGGGGCATTGTAATTGAAAGGTGAGGGGAGACTTATGGGTAATGGGTGAGCGCGTGATAAGAGCGAAATGTATGGGTGAAAAGGTAAGACATGGTGGTGAAGACAAATATTATAGGTGAAGGGGCATGATGGGTAAGACATTAGTGAGTGTGGTGGAAGGAAAATGGGTATATTAATAGATGACTGAGAGATAATTCAATTCACTAAATCGGCAACAACACAACTAAACTGTACCTGACAACTAGTAAGAAATTCCCTCGGTAAGCCAAGACCCTTCCATGCAACTCTACGGTCAACACACATCACGTTTCATTAAGGCGCGCACATCCTCCGCCAGCTTCTAACGTCAACACAAACAGACCAAAGAATGAATGCCCAAGATTACACGACCGTCCACGTCAGGAGGAATGGTAGGGTTGGGGGTGAGGCGGTCGAGGGAATGAGGTTACAGCTACTTGTAATCATAGGCAATCACGAAGAAGAAATGAAAAACAACTCAACGTTTTTGTGTTTTCATAAGTACGTTGAAATACAGAATTTTAATGAGTGACTCGCAAGTTACTTAACCTGTCATTTTTGCGTGCATGTCTGTATGTATGTGTGTATCTGTTTGATAAGGGTAAGCATTGTAAAATAATGTCTTCTTAAGTCAAACAGATTTAACTCAAAACGAGAAAAGTCACAAGGAAACAATTATTTTACCGTAACATTACAAGAGTAGAAACGTAGCTTCTTAAGAACCTTATGTACCAGCTGTGCACCTCAACACGCTTAATGCTTCCACCAGTAAGAACTTCACGACATCCTGAACATCCAGTCATGGCAGAAACATACAATTAAGGTTCCAACAGCACCTCAAATGCCTGTCCTGTTCCACTGTAGGAATTGAAAGAGTCACTCAAAAGACGTCCCTAAGACCTTAAGAATGAAAACTTATCCACATTGCCTCATCTTCCCCAATACGCCTTAAGTTTATGAGTGTAGTGAGACGTACATTTCCACAAAACCTACACATACCTTTCCTGCTCCGCTGTGGGACGTGAAAGTAGAATTAATAAAGGGACTTAGAATGCGTCCCTGCAACCTCCACCTTACCCTACACCTTAGTCTTTGAGTGTGGCAATACATGCATTTCCACAAAACCTACGAGTAGCAGGAGATACACCGATCAGTATGCGATCACTGAGTCCTGTCTGCAGCCGACATGAGAAATTAACGGATTCATTGCGAATGTTAACTCTTGACAGACTGATGTTCAAAATCTATCGCAAATACAAAACAGCCTCATGATCCCTGTTGACATTTGAATAAGGCAGCTATATATTATAAGTTCATTGTTATTGAAATACAACTCTATTTCATGTAACAAATTATAGCAACAACACTTCACCTATAAAGTAACAGGATAAGCCCTTAAACAATGGTAACTAATACTTTGAACACTAACTACTGAAAGGAATAAATCAAGAGAACACCGATAGACACTTCATAAAGGAACAAGGGAAGCACCACAAATTAAAGGAACACATTAGTTACTCTAACGAAAGGAGGTGATAACTGACAAGGAATAGCCGAGGGCAGAGTGCGTTATGCGGACAAGTGATCACAGGTGGACAGGGTGATGGACAGGATGACGAACCAGTGACAGACAACCCAACCAAGGCAGACAACGTGATGGAGGGACGAGGTCACAACATATTAGCGGGATGGACTGTGATTCCTGAACAAGACATGGATGAATGCAGAAAGATGATGAGGTTGTTGTATAGCGGAGAATTAAACACGAGGAAGGAATTATGCTGCTGATGATGATGGTTGTATTCACATAAATAAAAAAAGAAATAAAAAGAACGGTGATGAGTCCAGGAATCTGTCACGGAGAATTTTACTGTTATGTTAGTTGGCTTTACAAAAAAATTACGATATTGTCACACACTTGGAAACAAACACATGCATACATACACACACACACACACACACACACACACACACACACACACACACACACACACACAGGAGAAGAAGCAATAATTTTCTATGGCAACATAATTTTCCAATCTGCTAGAGCCAAGAGCATATCATATTCCCGCCATTTACCTTACCTTACCTGAGACACTCCAATTACCGGCAATGTCTGACAGGTAGCAAGCTTTGATAAACAGCACCTCATGACCACTTCCAAATAAATGGATACACAAACAAATGAACAAATAATTAAACAAAAATAATCATTACCTTCCACTTGAGTACATTTGTGAGGCTGTGGTCGTCCCCGTCCCGCTAAGCCTCACACATCGCACCTGTCTAGCGCACACCTGTTTAGGGGAGTCTGCACCGCCACCCTAATGAACCCCACACCTGATACCCAATCTTCATCCGCCTATCTATCCCCCTGATCTTATCCGTCTTTCCCTCCCTTACCCTAACGCCAAAGCTCCCGTCTCCCTTCCTCCCCATCCCGATCCCCTCCCCCTCCAGACCCCCTCCCCATCCCGCCCCTTCACCTGCTAATTGCCCCGTCACTTGCAACAATAGTGGGCCGCTGCCAACACTCCCGCAATTCAAACTTGAACCTCAGTGTTAAGGTCGGTTGCCTCTCACTCTCCCACCTACCTAACCTAATTCTCTCTCTCTCTCTCTCTCTCTCTCTCTCTCTCTCTCTCTCTCTCTCTCTCTCTCTCTCTCTCTCTCTCTCTCTCTCTCTCTCTCTCTCTCTCTCTCTCTCTCTCTCTCTCTCTCTCTCTCTCTCTCTCCGGTCATAGTTTTACGCCCCTCTTCTTACAAACAGTCTGATGAGAAACAAATACCTTGGTTGAATCGTAGTCATCAAGAGGTTTACGAGAGGATCCTGACAACACGTACGAGAATTAAGAGGATCGAGGCTAACACCATCATCAGGAGGAGGGTGAACACAGGCTTAGGAAAGCATGTACGAAAATGTAACATGAAAGGGGGCGGCTGCCTCAAGGTCGCGGGCGTAACGACATGTATGAATGTGAATGACTGAGTGAGTAAATGAAAGGAAGCAAAATGAATAATAATAATGATTCATATCACAAAATGAGGAAAATCTACAGACAAAAGTAGAAAAAATAGTCTGTTTCAAAAAAGACAAATGGAAAGAAAGTGTGTGTATATGGAAGGGCGTGGGCGTGGGCGTGGGCGGGGGCGAAAAGTGTTATGATAAAAATAAATAAAACAATTCCTTGCCCAAAAGCAATGCACGTCTCAAAATGATGAATTCAAAAACACAACAATTGCGAGTGAACACAGTAATGAAAGATCTGTTCCCAGAGATTGCGAGGAAAAATAAAATAAGGTAGAGAAAAGAAAGGAAGGAGGAAAGATAAAAAAAAAATACACACACACACACACACACATTATTTACATACCATAAAAGAAACCAGCACCGGATGGTAAAGGCTGTGCGTTGGATGCAGGCGGAGGCACCGTGGCGGGCGGTCCTTGGGCACAGCCAGGCACGGACCGTGGAGGCAGATTTGGCAAACCAGCTGCACGCGCCAACACATCTGCAACACAAACAAGAAACATATTTAACACCCGTCAGCATCGTCTCACACTCGGGTCAACAGTAATGAACACAAGCAACAAGCAAGAAATTATGGTTATGTATCAATATAACAGGTGAATTACGTCGCCCAAAGGTATAACAAAGGAAGTCAGATGAGCACCTTGGATTAACGTCCAAGGTGCATACCCTCTACTTCCTTCACTTCTTGTAGCTAGCAGGTATCTCACTCCTGCTGGACGCCACGCCCTCTTGCCACCAATAACCTCACAACTTAGATAGTGTTCCGTAATCTTACTTCATATGGAAAACTATAAAAGATCTTCCAGAGTTCCCAAGCAGCGAATATAAACAACAGCACATACTAAGGCATATAAGGAACAAGGCGTCCCTCCGCTGCCCGCCCATCACCAGGTTGGCAAGAACTCGCCACACGGTCGGGAGGTGTAAGCCAGCGACAGACAGCCTCGAACAAGGGTTGACCGAAGCTGGTTCACGCCGGATCAAAAATGTAACGCTATCGACAGAGGCATCGAAGGCAGACTGTAAAAGTTAGCACCATTCGTCCATTTAGACTAGACTCACTGAGTGTCAGTGTGTGTGTGTGTGTGTGTGTGTGTGTGTGTGTGTGTGTGTGTGTGTGTGTGTGTGTGTGTGTGTGTGTGTATGCAAGTGCGTGCGTAGGTGTTGGTACAGGTTTTTGAGTTCATATGAATCGCAAATATGTCGTGCGAGGTTTCAATCAAAGTTTTCCCCTAAAAAAAAAATGAATAAATAAAAAAAGTAGACCGACACAGGATATGAGCTCAATACATTCCCTTCGTCAAACCATTCACAGATATTTACAAATTTTTTTCTATTAACCTTCAATTTTATCACTAACGCCTCACTCTTCAATAATTCTACATAACTTATTGCATATTCCTTTTACTATATGAACAGCACACTTGTCATGGACACCAACTGACCCTCGATTGCATCTATCGTATCCTTTTAAACTCAATATTACGCCTTCCTTATATGAAACCTGAAAAGCCTAAATTATTGACATATTTACGCAGTGAACAGAAAATTTCATTGTGAAGAATATTAAAGGAAATAACAACTCAGAAATAGACACGTTTTTTCATATGACAGAGGAAAGGTGTGCTAACAACCCTATAGATTAATACTGTCCATTATCCATATTGACTCCATTACTTACGCCCAACACTAACCATGTCGACGGTCAACACAAGCTAAGTACAACGTCACCTAATGTCCCTCACTTGCTACTGCGTCACTAAGCATTCATACACGTGCTCTATACAACCCTTATTTCTGGTGACTCACTGTAACTGCAACTCATGTATATCTATATAAAAAAAGTTTCTGACCAGACTTTTCTTTTCTTTTCAGCTGACATGATAAGCCACAAGTGACGTTCTGTGTCTCCATCAGCAGCACCTTCGCCTGGAACTTCTCCCTCACACTGCACCCCATCAGCCACTCAGCTTCAACACGCCCACATCCCCCTTGGTGTCCTTCGTCCCCACTCTACTAAACCCGCACCTCACTTCACCTCATCACCTATGCCCGTACACCTCAACTTAATCACATACAAAACTTTACGAATATATTTGTATTTTTCCACGCCGGCCCAATCAAACGCATTACCATTACGGGCCGAGAGAGCGCCTAGGGAAACAATGCAGTATGTTAATTAAGTCCATTACCATGCATTCAATACGCACGTAATTATGCAACATTCTGATTAAAGAAATGAATTGGAGTATTGAACGCGACTGCTCTCACTTCATCCACAGGCTGACTCGTCCACCAGCCTGCTGACTCGTTCCAAAGACTACTGAGTCGTTCCCAAACCTGCTGACTCGTTTCCAAGCCTATTGACTCGTTTCCAAGCCTGCTGACTCATTCCCAAGCCTGCTGACTCGTTCCCAAGCCTGCTGACTCGTTCCCAAGCCTATTGACTCGTTTCCAAGCCGGCTGACTCATTCCCAAGCCTGCTGACTCGTTCCCAAACCTGCTGACTCGTTCCCAAGCCTGCTGACTCGTTCCCTAACCTGTTGACTATTCCACAACCTGCTGACTCGTTCCTAGACACTCAGTCGCCTTCTTGTCTGGTGGCTTCTTCACTGGCAGTCTTAAATGTTTTTATAGAGCATGAGAGAAAAAAAGAGAGAGAGAGAGAGAGAGAGAGAGAGAGAGAGAGAGAGAAGAGAGAGAGAGAGAGAGAGAGAGAGAGAGAGAGAGAGAGAGAGAGAGAGAGAGAGAGAGAGAGAGAGAGAGAGAGAGAGAGAGAGCGCCCACACTCGTGTAAAAGCCTCATGAAAATTCAATTTGGCATCGTAGCGGGATAATGGAAAAAGTAAAATGTTTTCAACTTTTCAAACAAGACCACCGCGCCGCCCCACGTCAGAACCTGGCCAAAGGAACCCTCGCCCGCTCCCTGCACACACACACACACACACACACACACACACACACACACACACACACACACACAAACACATATACACACACAGACACACACACACAAATACAGATATATACGCACACACACACACACACACACATATGCACACTTAGCGAAGCATACCCAACACACACACACAAACACACATACACACACATACGCACACGCACGCACACACACACACACACACACACACACATACACACACGATAAAAAACAGCAAACAAAATACACTTTGACGTGTCATCCATCATCTTGAGTGAACCAATAAATAAAAAAAAAGTAGTTTACATTTGAGAGAGAGAGAGAGAGAGAGAGAGAGAGAGAGAGAGAGAGAGAGAGAGAGAGAGAGAGAGAGAGAGAGAGAGAGAGAGAGAGAGAGAGAGAGAGAGAGAGAGAGAGAGAGAGAGAGAGAGAGAGAGAGTGAGTGGGTGCAAGTGGACAGCTTCAGACACACCCCCTGAACACCGCTTTCCGTGTAGGTATTCAACGTCGTTCGAAACTCAGGGAAGAGGATGCAATACCGTCGAGAAACACCATATCCTGCAGGGGGAGGAGGAGGCAGGGAACGGGGTGGAGGGAGGAAGGGAAGGGAATGGAAAAGGAAGGAAGCCTGAAGGTCTACGCCGGGCTAAGAGGGAGGAAACAGAACTGGGGAAATAGTACATGGAGAAGCTTTGGTGGGTGAGGATGGAAATATTGGGAGGTGAGAACATTTTTAAGAAGCTATCCAGGTAAGAAAAAGTTGGAGAGGTGTATGGTAAAGTTAGGAAATGTGAGACGGGGGAAAGGAGATGACTTGAGGTGTGTGTGTGTATGTGTGTGTGTGTGTGTGTGTGTGTGTGTGTGTGTGTGTGTGTGTGTGTGTGTGTATGTGTGTGTGTGTGTATGTGTGTGTGTGTGTGTGTGTGTGTCCCTTTGCGATGCTATCTAGTCATTTAATTAACACTTCATCTAACTCTTAAGATCACAACTTTTTTTTTATATATATATTCTGTGTTAGTTCTTCTATACAATGTGTGGACCAAGCAAGAAAGAAAGAAAGGAAAAAAGAAAGAAAGAAAGAAAGAAAGAAAAGGAAATGATTACGTATCCCTACCAGAAATCTGACTGTGATTAATGCATTATGAAGGTGACACTGTAACCAGAAGCCACATATTCCACACTCATTTTCTCATCCAAAGGTAATGATTCATCTGTACATGTTCTCGTGTCATCAGAAGGAGGCAGTCTTAAAAAAAAATACAATTTCCTTCCATCTAAAACCTTATTCAATGTATTTTTTTCTTCCGGAACCACCACCACCATCACCACCACCATCATCATCACCACCATCGCCTTCCATCAACTTAGGTCATCGCGCGAAAATATTTTTGTCTACAGCTTTGGAACTTAATTCTCTCTCTCTCTCTCTCTCTCTCTCTCTCTCTCTCTCTCTCTCTCTCTCTCTCTCTCTCTCTCTCTCTCTCTCCTTCCTCTTAAAGTGGAGGCAACACGGCTCCCTCTCTTCCCTCGTTCCATTTTTTCCCTCTTCCAAACTACAGCCCTTCCTTCCTTCCTTCCCTCCCTCTCTCCTTACGTGCAGAATGGAGGGGAGGAAAGGGGAAAAAGTCCTTTATCTTCCTACATTTTCCCTCGTGTGCCATACATAGGCTTGACCTTGCCCAGACCTGCGTGCTGTCCATAGTTGACATCCACGCCTGGTAATACAGCATCTAAACGAGGCTCAGGCAACCCAACATACTGTACCTGACACCTGGTTATACTGACACCTACGCCATATAGAAAACAGAGAAATAATCATAATCTCTTATACAAATAATGGAAAAAGTGAACCAAAGAAACTCAAATGCTAAAGAAAACAAATAAGGTAATTGTGATGTTACATAAAATAAAATAAGATAAGATAACTTTATCGTCACATCGAATGGAAAGATACAAAATGAAATTCCTTATGGCATGACCTAAACCTACATGCTACTACTAAAGATGAAAAATGAAAGAAAAAACAACAACATGATAATAAGCGTAAGTAGCTGGTGAAAATAACCACCTATGACTTACGGGTCAAAAAATCCGTCAGTTGTTTTTACCATTACTTGAAGACTTACATTGCTAACGTCACTCATATAAGTAACTCTTATTCCTATACACCTTAACTTGTCATATATCCTTAAGAGTGGAAGAGAATCACCATCGTGTATAAAAAAAAAATGGACAGAAAGGAAAGAAAAAAAATAATATAAGGGCATAAAAAAAAAAAAAAAATAAAATAAATATGCAATACTATTCTAATAAAATAAAAATGTTACTACACTTAATATCTCTCTCTCTCTCTCTCTCTCTCTCTCTCTCTCTCTCTCTCTCTCTCTCTCTCTCTCTCTCTCGCTCGCTCATATATCTGAGAGAAAAAGAATTGAAGGGGAAAAAGAAACGAAATTTTCCTTCCGAGGTGACTTTGGGTTTTTGAAGCGACTGTTTGATATGGTGACGAGGGAGAAGGGAAGGGAATGAGGGATGAACAGGAGGGGGGAGGGGGGAGGGGAGGGGAGGGGGAGGGGGAAAGGGGGGAGGGAGGAAGGTACGGAGGAAGAGGAAATTGTAAAGAGATTGGTGAGAGGGGAAAGTGAGTAATGGGTAAGAGATGAAGGAGGAGGAGGAGGAGGAGGAGGAGGAGGAGGAGGAGGAGGAGGTGGAGGTGGAGGTGGAGGTGGAGGTGGAGGAGAAGGAGGAGAGATCGGAAGGGAAAAAAATACGGGAATTTGAGTTGTCGAAAGTATTGACAAAAACAGAAACGAGAGAGAGAGAGAGAGAGAGAGAGAGAGAGAGAGAGAGAGAGAGAGAGAGAGAGAGAGAGAGAGAGAGAGAGAGAGAGAGAGAGAGAGAGAGAATATCATCACCTTGTCTTTAGTTCCTTCATCCATATCAATCATCTTTCACTTATCAAATTTCTTCTTCAATAATACCCTTCTCTCTCTCTCTCTCTCTCTCTCTCTCTCTCTCTCTCTCTCTCTCTCTCTCTCTCTCTCTCTCTCTCTCTCTTTCTCTCTCTCTGGGGTCGGTATTGGCATTCGGAAACTAAGGTCATTTCCCGTTTCTTTGATGTGCCACCAGCCTAGAGCCGGGTACCTCTCCTTGCCGTGGATAGACAGAGATAGAGACACACACACACACACACACACATAGATACACAGATACATATCGATAGACGCACATAGAGAGCAAGGGAGAGATGTACGGGCTAATCTTGTGGTGTATATATAAGCAAGTGGTCTGTCTCTGTGCCTTTCTTTGTGCTCTTTTTACCGAAGTTTATATTTGTAGATGTATATAATGATGTGACTCTCTCTCTCTCTCTCTATCATTCCTCTCTCTCTCTCTCTCTCTCTCTCTCTC
>JAXIVD010001541.1:63773-66273 GCA_036785275.1 Cancer borealis
GAGAGAGAGTTGGGGAAGGAGAATGGAGAGGGAAAAGTGGAAAAAGGTGTGTTGTAGGCGGACAAGTAAACAAACACAAACACACACACACACACACACACACCACACACACACACACACACACACACACACACACACACACACACACTCACACACACACACATACATACATACATACAGTGCACCTCTTTCATCTTTCCTGTCATGTGTTATAAGTCTTAGGAGGTCGAGTAGCGTCACTATCACCGTGTTGAAGTGACATACTCCTTCCTCGTACCTTAGTCCCGGTGTGGGGAAGCGGGAGGTTAGTGACGCAGGTGATTGTTTCGTTTCCAGCAGCTTGAAATCCAATACATATACATGGTATGGGAGAGGAAGTGTGTGTGTGTGTGTGTGTGTGTGTGTGTGTGTGTGTGTGTGTGTGTGTGTGTGTGTGTGTGTGTTCATATGCATTCAAAATCCTCTCAAACAACTTTCCTCTCATCACCCGTACTGTACCCACACAACACGGAACAAAATACCACCACATGAAAACAAACAGACACAAAACTATTACTACAAACATAGTTATAAAACAAATAATGGTGCAAGAATGTCCTTTTACTTACAAAAAAAAAACACACATTTGGGTGGTACTATATAAATACAAAACACTTAGCAAGCCTACGTCCACGCTTCTGGATACTCCCCCCTCCCCTTAGTTCCTGGTTTCCTAAGTTACTTCAAACCAATTACTAACAAATAACCACTCCTCTCCCTCCTTCCCCTTCCCTTCCACCATTCTCCTTTACATATATTTTTATGAAGTAAGTAAGTAAGCCAAGTCTATGAGCAAAGTTTTTCGAAGAATTTAACGAATCATATCAACGAAAACGAAGCTGGAAAAGTGTAGTAATGAGATAAGCAAGACGTGCTGCTGGACTTATTACACCTGTGAATGCATGAACCTAAGGCGATATATAAGGAACTCAATGCATGTAGCAAATCTTCAACGGTAATGTGAAGAAAATAAGAAGTTCAGAAGACGGCATGAATTGTATTATATAACACAAAAGACAGACCCTTGCATGATGGAGACGTAAAACTAGCGAACACAAGACATGTTTGTACTAAGTGACTGTCAGATTCTAGGGTGTGGTGGTGGGTTGACGGGAAGAGTCACTAAAACTCAGACCCATGGAACTGTCTGATGAATACGAAGAAAGTAAAGCAGGTAACATTAAGTAATCACAACACACAACAGAAGAGGAGATGGGTGAGGATAGTGTACTCGTTTTAAATTACTGTAACATCATGAAGGGGACACAGGAAAAGGTGATACAAAAAAGAATCACATAACAGAGTGTGGAACAAAGGGTGATTCTGAAAATATCTACGTATATTAGATGAGAGGGACATGAGTGGTGGTGACATTGTGAGTGAAGCAGCATGATGGAGACAAAGCAGAGAGCACCGGGGTAATAATGCACGAGTGTCTGGAGTGTTGAACAAATAGTTTATTAAAATGAAACCAAGATGATGCGACAGGACTTAACATTGTACTACACGCAATGTTTGGTTGTAGATGTGTGCGTGTGCGTGAGTGTTGTCGTTGTGTGGTGTGTGTGTGTGTGTGTGTGTGTGTGTGTGTGTGTGTGTGTGTGTGTGTGTGTGTGTGTGTGTGTGTGTGAGAGAGAGATAGAGTTGGTCTAGAATTATATAGGGTATCTGCTGAACTACATACTACAACTAGTAATCTACGTGTGGGAGAATCAGATAAAACAGAACAATCCTCATACATACATAAAGACACACATATACATACATACAGATGAAAAAATGCAAAAAAGTGCAAACAAAATCATCGTGAAAACTATAAACAATCGTAGGAAAAAATATCACATATTTACTTACTTTATAGAGGCTACACGTGCATACATATACATCACAGTGTCATCATTACTGTAACAAACAAGGAAACCACAGTAACACGACCCATCAAACTCTACCCTACACCCTACACCTTCCCCTACCCCCCCACGTGGCAGGGTGAGGAACGGGGATCGCGCTACACAGGTGGATGAAGCAAGTGTGTGGAAACGTCAGCGGGTATGATGTGGGTCAGGGGTGATGGGTGATGGCGAGGGACAGGTGTGAAGGACAGGTAGTGTGCGGGGTACAGACAGACAGTGACAAGGGTACGGGTTTGAGGTGAGCTGTGTTACTGGATCCCTCGACGTAGCTATGTAACAGTAGAGTAATGTATAAGTAAGTGTAAGTGTGAGTGTTAGTACGTGCAAGTAGCGACACCAATCATTGCTCCTTCAACATGTTAGGTATTCACAGACGGACACACTCACAGGGGTAGATATTCATTCGTACACGTACACCCACTCCACACTGCTAACATACTATCATACACACACACACACACACACACACACACACACACACACACACACACACACACACACACACACACACACACACACACACACACACACACATACACACACACACT
>JAXIVD010001541.1:68773-71273 GCA_036785275.1 Cancer borealis
AAAGGCAAACGAAGACAACAACAACAACAATAACAATAACAATCCTCTCTCCTCCACACACACACACACACACTTTCCTTCAAGAACAGTGTCTTCTATATTCATTCTTTGCCTTATGGGAAGCGTGTCTGTCTCTGTCAACATCTCCAAGTATTGTGAGTCTATGACGCTACAAAGTCACTTCTCTTCTTGTGAACATGCAAACAGTAACCAATTCAGGATTCATAATTATATAGGATTAGATTATATTATCTTCCCTATGATGGTTAACACAAATAAGCTGCTATGCTGAATTTATGTCACCGAGGTTAGCATTCAGCATAATCAACAAGAAGAAGGCGGATCCTCAACACACCGACGGCCAAGGAGTGAGAGAACCATTCCAGGTGTCAGGGTCGCCGCAGAGAAAGTTTGTTACTTATCAACCATCACAGCGGCCACGATTCCTTACAGCATCCTGAGGTAGAACCACATCCCTGAGGACCTACACTTTGGCTGCTGAGTAAACATGCGACACCATTCCGCTATCGTATATACAAAGGTGGTTAATGACAGTCTTGTTACGAGCGAATTAATACTATGGAGGAGGCTTTACCGACCAGGAGGAGGCCAACAGCAGTAAAAACAACAGTGATAAATGTACTACTAGCAACAACAGCAGCAGCACAAGGACACACGGTAACAGTAGGAGGATGACACACAGCAGGAACAGCAGCAGCAGCAGCAGCAGCAGCATGAGCCGGGTCCCACAGCCTCCGTTATGACTCATAAAAGTTCAATTTCCAACATGGAGGGCTTATCTACATCCATTCCCCCTTTGGCACCTGACTCCCTCTCTTCCCCCTTCACCCCTCAGGCACACCACCCACTCATTTTCCATCTCCACCACTTCTCCTCCACTCATCACCGTGCCTCCCCTTCCTCCCACACCTTCTCTCCCCTAAAACCCTCCCTCAATCCACCCCATAACTCCCCTTCTTGCCTCATTGGATCATTAGTTCCTCGCCCCCTATCTCTCCCCTCCCCTGACAACCCAGCTTTCCTCTCCCCCGCCCCCCCAGCACGCCGCTACAGACGCCAACCTCGTCACGCTGAAACTGCTTCCCTTATTGACACGCTGAGGCAGGCCAGTGATTGGGCGTCATCAGGGCCACGCCAGCCAATCACAGCCGCCAATAGAGTTACCAAATTTTTTTTCCATTTTCCTTGATGCCCCGACCGTGCCAGTCCAAGGTAAACGGTTTAATTTTTTTTTTTAAACCAGCATATTTTTTTTTTTATACTCTTCACTACATTACCAAAGGAAGGTATAATTTTGTTGTTGTCAATTAATTTTTTTTCCTTTTTTTCTTTACTCTCTTTTTTTTGTTTTTGTTTTTTTACTGAACAGAAGCGGTTGTGATCTTTATGAAAAATGAACATACGTGTAATAATAATAATAATAATAATAAAAATAAAAAAAAGAATTGCAAAAATAAATAAATAAATAAATAAATAAATAAAATAAGAAAAAAACGAATTGGTAAGTGAAGCAATCGAGTGTGAGCGTGTGATTCCAAAAAGGGGGGAAGGGGGGAAGGGGGGAAGGGGAGAGGGAGGGAGGAGAAGTGAAGGGGGGAGGGGGGTTAAGGGGGCCATTGGGGAGAGAAGGAGGATGAGGGTTTGAGGAAGAGAGGGGGAGGGGGGGGGGGGAGTGAAGAGCAGAACTGGGGGGAGGGAAGGGGGGGGATCAAGCATCATTCGTTCTTTAATAACTACCATTCTCCCCCTTCCCCTCCCCCCCTCTCCTAAAGCGCTTTTTTTTTTCTCTCCCTTCTCTCTCTTCGTTACTGCTCCTCCTTCCCTCCACGTTGTCCTTGTTCTCATCATCATCATCTTCTTCTTCCATTGACTTAATCACCTTATAGTTTCAACCTTAATATACAGAAGTCAACCCTCAACACCCCCACCAATTTTTTCTTTTCCTCCAACGCAACCACCACCACCACCACCACCATCGTTGCCTCTCATCTTGTACCCACCGCCATTAATTACATCATCGTCACCCCCTCATCACCTTCTTCAGACACGCACTTAACTCCATCATTAACTAAAAGTCAAAAATATATCGCTGAAATTCAGATATACATTAATGAATCGCCATTTTTTGATTCTCCGATGTTCACTTTTTGATTTCATGAGATGTAATGTTTACCAACCTGCTTGGCTTTGGCTTTAGCGCTCTCTCTCTCTCTCTCTCTCTCTCTCTCTCTCTCTCTCTGTGGTGTGGTGTGGTGTGATGTGGTCTCATAATGTAAGAAATTACTATGTTTACTTTTAAAACCAATGCTTCATCTTTAACGGGGGAGACAAAAACAAGGAAGAGGACGATGACGACGACTAGAAAGACGAGGACGAGAACGACAAATCAGGAAGGAGAGAGAGAGAGAGAGAGAAAGAGAGGGAGAGAGAGAAAGATAGTGTATCAGGAATTGGGGTGCAGGAAAGCAAGCCTCAGCAA
>JAXIVD010001541.1:76273-82694 GCA_036785275.1 Cancer borealis
GTACCAAGAAGCTGACATTTTCTACTTTTTTATATATAAATAATTTTCGCAACATTCCTGAACATCACAATTCTCCACATTTCCTCCTTTCTTCCCTAAATCCACACAGCATTTTCCTCTCTTTCGTTGTCTCTTACATATTTTGTTCCCCCACAAAGCTCGTCCTTCCTCTTCCTTTCGTCCTCGTTCACTCCTTTCTCCCCTCAACCTTTCCCTTATAATTTCGCCCCTTTCAACACTCTACTTCTCCCCCTAACTTGCCCCCTCTCCCCCCCCCCTGGACGCTATTCCCTTCCTCCCCTCCACACAAATATCTGACCACAACTAATAGCCATATAAAACATTCCCCTCACTTCCCCTCTCTCTAACGGGGTGCCTCTCGGAAAAAAAAAAGATACACTGGACTTTAATTAACATTTCACCTGGCGAGCAGTCAGTGTGCACAGGTAAATACAGAAAAAAAACTAACAAGGTGATTAAAGATTGAATTAGGCCTGTGGAGTCCACCTGGATTCATTATGTAGAGTCAATTAAGGGAGGCAGGCGAGGTAAAATCTAGCGAAAACCCTGAGAATGATTTAGTAAGTGTTTTATGTTTTGTGTGTGTGTGTGTGTGTGTGTGTGTGTGTGTGTGTGTGTGTGTGTGTGTGTGTGTGTGTGTGTGTGTGTGTGTGTACGTGAACGTGTACGGTTTGACATGTCTGCTCCTTTATGTGTACAAAAATAACACTAAATATTTAAGTAAGCTTTTGGCTATATAAATTAAAATTTCATGTATCTGGGCGAGCATAATAAATAAACTTTTTCCTCTACAGTACACGAGTATAGCCAGTCAGCCAGCCAACCACACAGCCACACAGGACCAGGCTGACACTGCTGCCGCCGCCGCCGCCCCCTATCATTTCCCCTTCCCCCCCTCAGGAGTCTCCACTAAGACGCAGGGGAGGGAGGAGTTACGCGGGGAGCGGCAGTCATCCCTCAAAGCCCTCACATCCCACACGTGATACCCAATCCCAATTCTCCGTTCCAATTCCTACCGCTCGATTATCACTGGCGTCCTACCGCCCTCCCGTCTTGCCCGCGGCGCTGGAACACTCTCGCCCTTCATTCCTGACACACAAGGCTCGATTTCCACCAGCGGACAAGCCTGAGGGTTACGCCACGTGGGATGTAGGTGGGTGTCCGGGAAATGTATGAGTATTCTGACAGTCTCAAATCAAACACCAGATTCCAGTCGATAAGCGCCTTATCCTGGGATCCGGTACGCACACTGGGGATCAATACGCCCTTGAGTACTACTTCTTGTCCTGATGCGTCGCCAGGGGTGCCACGGACGACCAGGGACAAGGGGTGAGGGGACGCCGCCACCACAAAGACTTAGTTCAACACGCCTCCCTTCGTTGGTCACAGCACAACCTCAAAGTCAACCGAGTAAAATAAAAAATAAAAAATAAGAATAAAAGAGTAAGGAAAATTGTTATGTGCAGTGTGTCATGAACATCGTCAACGCCTCTTACTCGTCCGCTACAAAATATGGATGCTGCTGTAGAACAAAGGCCAAGGAACAACACACACACACACACACACACACACACACACAAAAAAAAAAGAAAAGAAAAAGAATGATCATAACGTAACGGAGTCTCAACACAAGATGAAAAACTAACAACGAAACACTATACCACCACCACAGAACACTATAACACAACACAACAATGGCATTAAACAACAGTGAACCACAACACAACAGTACCAACAGAAAGCATGCCAGCCAATACCACACCACACACCAAACACACCCACCCACCCACCTACCACTCCGCAGCACTCCACCCACACAAGAAGACGCAGCGCAACACACTACACACCCTCCCCCAGTTCAGTAACACTCGGTCCAATCACAATGCAGTGAGGAAACACGTATCTCACACCTTGGACAACTTGAAGATGAGGCGGTGCAAGACCTTCCTCACAGCCATATACTAATGATGAATAAGTAGACAAGGAAAGGTACATTATAACTACCATGTGTCCTCCCACTGAAATTTTCATGTATAGGCAACGTAAATAAGTAAAGTAACCTAGCTAGTTGTCTATTTCACTCATTTCTACATTCATGATTACCCATTATGAATGCTACAGTAATTGCAGGTACCTCTACTACTTTTGGTAACGTTACCCACACGCTGGAAAAATCCTAGTTGACATCATTGGTACTACTTCTGGAAATGTCAGCTTTCTATTCTAAGGTTTCAGACAACCTCCATGTTTCCCACACTGATCCATAGTGGAGTCACGCCGCTTAAAACAAATGTAATAAACAATCATCAACGCCATAAACCTAAAGCTTCCCCACATACGAGGACTAAAATATGAAAAAAGTACGTTGTAACTACATACAATACGACCTAACAAACAGTGCTGCTCCACCTCCAAGGACTTGAAACACACGGCTCAAGGAAAAGACAAGATGGTGCAGTGTGTGTGTGTGTGTGTGTGTGTGTGTGTGTGTGTGTGTGTGTGTGTGTGTGTGTGTGTGTGTGTTTAGTACATAAGCACGCACGTATTACCGCTACCAATTCGTGCAGAAGTGTAGCAGGAACCTTGGAGTCGCTTGGGCATGTTTTTCCTGCACGTGCATCACACGCTGCCTTCTATCAACGTTATAAAAAGTTCCTCTCAACATGCTAATTGCTCTTCCTCCTCTCGGACAGCTGGCCGCATCACGCTCTCAATGCGTCATGTATTTATTCAATCTAACCAAGGATATGGACAGATTATTAGTGCTTCATACGTTGCCAGGAAACGCTGCTGTCAGAACTATCTGCAACACTTCATTGACAATTCACAAGACTAAAGAGAAACGCCATTTTGTTTTAATAGTATGTCTCAAGTGTTTCAACTGTCTATACGTTACTAATATGTGGGTGACGTTTTCATAAAGCTCATATGTGATTTTTATTTATTTAATTTTTTTTGGTGTGTGTGTATGTGTGTGTGTGTGCGTTGCAAATCATATATACGGTCACATAACATGGCGCGATGATTGCAAACTGTCATTACCTGATAGTAGTCAATAACAACAATAACAATAATAACAATAACAATAACGGCAGCAGCAACAGGAAGGTTAACATGCTATCCAACCACACTGAGCCACGTGAGCCTTTCTAAATACTGTACCACCACTACTACCACCACCACCACTACTACTACCATTAAGCTACTTCGTCAACAGTGCCAGCAGGAAGCAAGTCACCTCATTGTGGGCATCTTCTCTTTTGCGTTGATTCGCGAAACTGTGCTCAGTGTGCCAAGTTTTACCCTCAATGGACAACCAGCCGTTCAAGACAGTGGCAGATGGGCAGGTGTGGAAGCTCGAGGCGGGGATCATAACCATAACCACTACCACTACCACTACCACCACCACCACCAGCTACACCGTCACGGCACAACACAGCCCAAAAACAACCACGAGAGAGAACCGAGACTATATTACATTAAATATAAACAACATCATATCAGATGCAAAATGCAGCATCAGCTCTCCTCCCAAACAATCCCTGGCCTGCCTAAAACTTTCCAAAATGGAAGTTGACAACACAGGTGAATGAATGAATGGTGCGCTGGAAACACGCCGGAGGGAGAACCAATCAACGGCTCAGGTGAAAAATAACGCAGGAATAACAAGGCTGATGCAAACACCGTCAGTCATCTGCCTCTCGGACTTAATACAGCGACCAACCAGGTAGCTGATGTTATAAATTTATTCAACCAATGAGCGATCAGATATTTATTACAGAGGACCCCAAAACCACCAACCAATCACCGACCGCCATTAAAATGCAACACAGTGCCACGAGGGCCATAAATATTACACTCTGTGGCAGGACACCGACAACAGCAGCCTCTCCTTTATTATTTCACGTAGGCAGGCTGTTTTATCCTTCTGACGGCGCCGCAGAGAGAGAGAGAGAGAGAGAGAGAGAGAGAGAGAGAGAGAGAGAGAGAGAGAGAGAGAGAGAGAGAGAGAGAGAGAGAGAGAGAGAGATTATGGTGAGATAGGTGGGGTAACGTCGCCCGACACTTAATATAGACTTAGCGAGTCTTTGGCGGCGGCCAGACCCAACGGGACTTGTCGGGGTGATTATGGCTTCCACGGAGGAGGAGGAGGAGGAGGAGGAGGAGGAGGAGGAGGAGGAGGAGGAGGAGAAGGAGGAGGAGGAGGAGGAGGAGGAGGAGGAGGAGGAGGAGGAGGAGGAGGAGGAGGAGGAGGAGGAGGAGGAGGAGGAGGAGGATAATGGAAGGATTAGTCAAAAAGTTTCCCTCATTCTCCCTTCGTCCGTTGTCAGTTGAGCTGATATTCGTCTCTCTCTCTCTCGTCTCTCTCTCTCTCTCTCTCTCTCGTCTCTCTCTCTCTCTCTCTCTCCTCTCTCTCTCTCTCTCAGCGTCTCATTACCGTCACTAAGAACCTTCAATATCTCGCCTTCCCTCGCCACCTTCCAGTCTAACATCTTTACATCCTCCCTTCCACTTCCCTCTCTTAATTGGTCATTTTCTCTCTTCGTCTCGCTTCCTCTCTTTCCCTACCTTCAACTTTTCCCGTGATTCATTATAATGATTTCCCTCCCTCCTTTCCTGCCATAATCGCTCACTTTCTCTAATTATCTCACTTCCTCCAACCCTCCAGCCCTCCCTCCCTTCCCTCAATCTCTCTTCAAGCCCCCTCACTCTTCCCTTCTCTCTTCTTCACTATAAATGGGAAAAGAAAAGACCCAATCATTTTTCTTCCCCACACCCTCACTCTCCCTCTCTCTCACCTCTCATCACACTCCTCTCTCCGCCTCCCACCTTTGCACGTTGAGTGACCAGAGTATAAACATATATCAAGTATTTTTTCTCTCTTTCTACTCCCTCCCTCTTCTTTTAGCCAAAGGTTCGCGGCACTACCAGGAAATGATGTGGTGTTTAATACCTCTGCACGTTGGTAGGGAAGGCAGGTGTGGAGGAGCAGGTAGATGGAGGAGGAGAGTGAGAGAGATGGAGGAAGTAAAGGGAGGGATAACTGGGAAGTAAAAGATGAGGGAAACCTGAATGGAGACTCTCATTACCTTCTACTGAAAAAGATAGGGACGTGGGGGAGTTTGTGGGGGGGGGGGGGGGGGGGGGGGGGGGGCGGGACGGGTGTTGCAAAGGGAGGAGAACGTCACCTAGAAGTGCACCTGTTCTCACCTTGATGGTATTTGGTTACACATTTTTTTAATTCTTTTTTTTCTTAACGAAGTGAAATAAAAGTGATTTTTTTTTTAACTTCTTTTTTCTCTCTCTCGTTTCTCTTTCCCTTTCCCTTTCCCTTTTCCCCCCGCGGCCACCAGTTCATCCCTCTCCCATACTCTCTCCTTCAGTCCACCAATATTCCCATGTCATCTCGGGATATATATATATATTCTTTTTTTTATGTTTTATTTTTTACTCCTTCAAATCTGTCTTCCATTTTTTCTTTCTTTCCACCCTACTTTCCTTCTCTCTTTCCCCTTTATCGTGCAGCAATAGAGGGAGGCGGGTGAAGGGTGAAGGAAGGAAGAGAGAGAGGTAGAGAGAGGGGAGGGGTGGAGGGGGGGACAAATAAGACGCGTTCGAGCTGTGAATAAAAGGTCATATTGGGACGAACAAGAAATGCTGGCTGTCTCCTGATTGGCCAATCCTGAGGACGTCTTGACCTGGGCACGTTCCCCTCCACTCCCTCCCTGACCTCCCACCATTACCAAAATTAAACCTCTCCCGCCAGATGGAAACCGGAGCAGAGGGCACGGTAGGGTCGCACATATTTTTATTCCTTCGTTGTGTTCTGTTTCCTGCCATCGAGGACACCATCACGCCGCCTGCAGCGTCCTCGCGGGGGTTCTCGTGGGATCACTTCACCTCTTTCTGGGGTTCAAGAGTCCCTATTAGCCCTTCGACGGGGACTTCAAGAGCGGGGAGAGGGGAAGAATATAGGCGTGGCGTTCAGAGTCAACCTCATCCAGGCGACTATCACACATTTTTCTATAGAGGAATAAAAACAGTGTTCGAAATAACTATTGTATTAAAACCTGTGTGTTAGTAAATACAACAAATGATTTCTATATATGGATTACCACATTCCTACGCGAGGAGACTGACAACTGTTGTGTCAGAGGCCGAATGATGAGTCAATTGGAACAAAAAATGACATGTAAGCGTTGTGCTGGGAGCAACATAATGACTTTTGAGTGGCAGGCAAAGGGATGGAGTGAGCGGCGAAGGTAGAGACGGACCAGGGAACAGCGGCCATGCAGGGAACTGTAATTGATAAGGCATGAAAGAGGAGCAGCTGTGTGTGTGTGTGTGTGTGTGTGTGTGTGTGTGTGTGTGTGTGTGTGTGTGTGTGGTGTGTGTGTGT
>JAXIVD010001542.1:0-15000 GCA_036785275.1 Cancer borealis
GTATATACTGTATAGTTTGGTTTGGATGTGTTGAAGGGAATCTCCGGCATCATGAGAAATATGTGTATGAAGTCTTTTACATTTTTTAGGATTAATATTTCTACCTCGTCATCATTTAAAAGGAATTCAGTTATGATGCATTTTTTTTTTTTTGCGTATTTAGAATGGTCATATTTCTGTTTTGTTATTGGTTTTGCAAAATGACAATGTAGTGGATCCTCGTAGGCATCCATCACACACACACACACACACACACACACACACACACACACACACACACACACACACACACACACACACACACACACACACACACACACACACACACACACACACACACACACACACACACACACACACACACACACACACACACACACACACACACACACACACACACACACACACACACACACACACACACACACACACACACACACACACACACACACACACACACACACACACACACACACACACACACACACACACACACACACACACACACACACACACACACACACACACACACACACACACACACACACACACACATTTTTATCTAGAATCTGGAAAGAAGGTTTTACGATTCCACATTATAATTCTCCGTGATGCCAATTTAATTATATCAAAATTGAATTAATAAGATATGATTGTCAACATAAAAATCATACCAAGTAAATCAAAGACTAAAATGTCATTAACGTCTAACGAGTGTTCAATGTAACTTATTAGTTGTCATACTCGTTTCCAAATGTAACATTATATTTTACTGACTGGCTTTCATACAACATGATAGAGCTATGTATAATATACTATGTAAATATATACATGCATGGCTATATACATACATAATACAATATATGACCATACCATACATAGCTACACTCTCATACATGATTGTTCTCACATGCCAAGGGAAAAAATAAGTGTTCTTCTTTTATGACTGACAAGTTTTTGATGAGCCCAATGTGACCCAAAGACCACAGAGAGGAAGTTGTGGTAGTAGAATGGTCGTAGCAAACCATTATCTGCATGTCATTCTCAGTAAACCATCACCCGTAAGTTATTTTCTGTTAAATCCACTGTGATGGGTATAACTTTGATCTTATATGTCACTAATGATTCGCGTGAAGATTTGACAAGCAGTCATTACATGCACGCGTCATTCCCAGGTTGATAGCGTCGAGTCACGAAGTTTGGCCGCTAACGTGAGATGAGATTCAGCCCCGTTTTCCTTCCCTTCAGTGACTCTTTCATTTTTACTCCACTGCTCACGTATCTATTAATCAATCGTAATGAATCAATAAATGTTATATTCCATCAGTACTACGAAGTTTGATATTGAAATTCTTTGATGTATACGCAAGAAAATTTAATAAATAAGCCTATAAATTAATTACGTATCTGGAAACGACGAAGAAAAGTACTCAACGCTCAATTTGTGAAGATTTGAAATGTTTCGACGAGTCTTCCTGTTCGTTGAAAGTTATTTTGCAAGCTAACAGATTTGGAAGTTCCCTTAGACGGTTCTGAAGGGAGGTAGCAAAGTTTTCCAATAACACTGCAGAATATATACTCTCTGTCCTTGTTTACTCGTTCCAGAGGAGTTGGTGTGTGTCGCCGCTCTGTCAGTCAGGTTCGGTACTGCTTCATATAAGATAGATGACTCATTGGGTTAGTAAATGACATGAAGTAATAAAAATATGATATCTCCGTGCCATGGATTAAGCAGCAAGATTTATAATACATCTGAATGCGAATCACGTAATAAAGTAAGAGTTTTATTTAATTTTAAGAAGATCAACTGTAACTTGAGGTGATGAAATGATCATTGCCACCAATGTAATGTATGTACTAATGACTACCAGTGGTGTTATAAAAGTGCATGTTTACTATCAAATTAGTCGATATTATTTAATGACTTCAGCAACTGTTCTGTTAGATTATTCTATGCTGATTTCTTGGTTCACTTATCACAACTGGATTTTATTCGTATTGATGTTTTTTGAGTGTCATACTAAGGAATATTTTCTTACATTAATGAAATTTGAACACAAGAAAGTGATTCCCAGAGAGTGTATACAAAAAGAAAGAAAAAGGTAATAAATATTTGACATTAACTATAGTACGTTATGTTGGTCTGACTTGAACCTATAAAGAATTAACACTGCAACTCACTGGAGACTCGTGTTGGAAGCAGGAGTTCAGTAAATATTGAGAGAAGGCAAGACAAAAGAAGAAAAAAAACAGTAATATAATAAATTTTAAACAAATCTTGAAACACCAGAATTGTATGTTTATTAAATTTTCTTTATTTTATCTTTTTTTTTTAATCATGTGAACGTTTTTTTCTGTTTGTTGTTTGACGCTGCTTTTATTTCATACCAGGTGATTAAAACTATTCATTCCATCCTGATTTTCATTTGTTCCTTCCACCAAATGCTGTTTCTGCTCTAAGCGTTTTAGGTTAAATTCTCTTAATTCCGCTTGAACATTTATTTCCTTTCCACTTACCAACTTTTCATTTCTTTTCTCAGGATTTAAGGACGTTCTGCTTCTTACCAATCACTATTCGTTAACTTACAAAATTAAAGAAAAGCTGCATTCGGCTATACAGTAAGTATCTCACTGAGTTTAAGTTTGTTCCCTTCCTCGAAGATTTTTCATTATTTTTTTCCTTGCAATTCACTAGCAAACAAAATACTTCTGACTTTTGAGTAATTTCTGTCCTGAGAGTCTATGAATAGAGTTATAAATTGCTTAGTTCAAATATTCCTAACTTACTTTGAGACATTCATTCATTTTATTTTGTCATCCTCATCTTTTTCTTAAGTTTACCTTCATTATGTGGTGTTGCATAAACTTTGACTATTTTCATTTTATACTGTATGCTTAATATGATGATCTCATTAACTCTCCTTGAATGTAAAATATTTTTAGAGTATTACATTTTTTTCCTCTATATACGTTCGTAAATATGAGTGAGACTTCAACAACACGATTATGTCCATTGCCTAGTTATATGTGCGTCGGCTTGGTCCTCTCTGTGCAAGTTAAGCTGTTCCATCAGATTATGTGTCACAATCGCAGAACACGTGCACAATGTTTACCAGTTGTTGTCAATAGTTACTGTGTCCCCACCCAGCCTCTCACTCCAGCACGTGGCTCACCTGCAAACCTGTCATGTCCTTTGATAACCCTTGTCAGCCCTGCCACCTGCCTCCCTGCACCGCTTGCCTTGCCAATCCAGTGACCAAATGTAAAATCAACGAAAATTTTGTCAATTATATAAATGTTCGCCAATTTGTGTGTGATGGTGTAGAAATGGGTCGCTTCACAGCTGCGTCTCCCTCCCCGCCTCCACAGCTCCGCCGTTCATTCTGCGACAACTGCTCGGCGGCACTGCCTTCCCGTCACTTACTGATGAATATTTTCACAGCACGATGGATCTTTACACCCTCATAGCTACGTTACTTTTTTTTTTTTTCTATCACCCTTCCTACCTCCTTTTTCCCTCCTTCCCTTCTTTTATTATTACTTCTTAACCACACTGTGTATCCTCACATTGTATATCTATTACGCAAATTATCTGTAACAAGTATAACCACAGTTGGTGAAATAAAGTTTATTAATGTTATTATTAATATTATTGTTATTAGTATTAGTATTATCAATATGATTATTATTATTATTATTATTATTATCATTATTATTATTTTTATTACTATTACTATTATCATCATTACTATCATTATTATTATCATTATTACTATTATTATTATCATCATTATTATTATTACTATTACCATTATTATAATTATTATTATTATTATTATTATCATCATCATCATGGAGCATAGTGTAGGTCGTGTTTGGGCTTCAGTGGTGTTCGTCCTTGTAATCTTATGATGCCCTCCACGCGTGTCGCTGGATTACAAACTGTTGAAAGCTGCCCGTTAGCAGATAGATGAAAAGTTACAAAGATGCAAATAGATACGTAGATGAATCGATAGACAGAAAGATATACCATCGCTCCAAAAAGTATCTGAAAAAATCTGAGGTATAGCAATTAGACAAATCGGACGAAGGTTTCTGGTAAATGGTAAAACACAGGGCGTGAAGTTGGCAGCCCTACATGGTTGATATTAGTGATG
Source organism: Cancer borealis (assembly GCA_036785275.1). Classification (NCBI taxonomy): domain Eukaryota; kingdom Metazoa; phylum Arthropoda; class Malacostraca; order Decapoda; family Cancridae; genus Cancer; species Cancer borealis. The sequence goes on from JAXIVD010001542.1 coordinate 4,158, forward strand.
GGCGAACAGAGTTGTGCGTGTTGCCAGTTTCTATGTATCGACGTATCCATAAGGCCACCGTTTTGTAGGAGACGCCAATATCCCTCGTACTTTCTGTTTTGCTGTAACCCTCATTGTAAAGGGTTATGATCTCTTGACGCATATTCATAGTCGTCTTCATGATGAATGACATGACCATACCACACCAGTCTCGAAATCAACTCTGAAGTGTCACATGCATTTCGAAACTTCAAATACCAGATCTAAACCACTATAAAGCATCTTCATGAAGGGCGTTTCCTTTCAAGCTTACTACATTTGATAACCAATGAAAATTGCAGTTATTGCAGCAGTTATTGAAACAAAAATTATCCATTATCCTGGATGTCTGTCATATTACGAACCAAATCAGTGAGACACTGTTCAATTGGTAAGCGAATGTTAACAGTGTTTGAGATCAATATCATTGTGACACTTCTACTAAGTCGTTGTTGATAGTGCGATCCATATCGTGCAACATATATGATTATAGAGCTTTCAAACCAGTTGCAATATAAGAAACTAAACTTAACAGTAGAATGTATAGCTATTTAGAAGGAAACACTTGTAAATATATGTCATGCCGGGAGGGGTTTTCAGTATATATATAAGATTATTTATTATTATTTTTTTGTTATGATATGATGTTACTTTTATTACCACCTCCTCTTGGTTATGCTCTGGGGTATATTTTTGATGTTGTTACGCGGATCGGTATTTCCTGCCACCACCTATTTTGAGGGAAATAGGAACCCTTTCGAAAGTTGGCAACTGGTCGTTGTTGTTGTAATTTTGGTTGTAATAAATCTTAGCTACAAGAAGTCACTCTGGTTACCACTGGGGGAAGATATATGTCAGTAATGAAATAACTTTTAATTTTGAATACTTATTATTTGCCAAAAGAGAAACTTAATTTTCATATCAGTGTGTAGTATTTGATTACAACCTATTTGTTCAACCATTTACCATATGATACAATTATTCATTTGTTAGACCAGCAACAATAAAAAGAAAGAGCACAAAAAAATGACAATAAACTCAATAATGTTACACACACGTTGATAATCTGAGTGACACTTTAAGTTTATTCGGTACAAGAGACCTCAATAATACTGTTGGCCACTCCACACATTAAATTTCACTTCGCTTAACACACATAATAGTTTCGAAACACAATTTTTTCCTGGTCTTAACACTGCCTAACTTAATCTCACTTTCAGAGTTCAAAACTTGTTCCTAATCAAAACACATAAGAATAATATAATACTGTTCCATATAATATCATACACTACAGGGAAACACGTCAAAAAGGGAACAGATGTGTGTGTGTGAATGTATTGTGTGTATGTGGCACTGGGGTAGACCTGCGGAAGATATGGGGGTGAGACATAGACTGGGGTAAACAATACACTTCCAACAAAACTCCAAAGGGATAATCTTTTAACAATATAACATAAATACTAAAGTGAAAGGGATACACTATAACATTGAATCGTCTCTGAGGGAGGAAAGAGGGACCATGCGGTCCGAGATGCCGCCACATAATAAAGATGAAAAAAATACGATTATTGATTAATAATCAGCCTTAAAAAGGCTTTAAATGATTTGACATATTCAAAGGGAAGATTATTGGATATATGAGAACATTGAATGACTAAGGATTTAGCAGATAATAAGATATTTCACAAACCTGTTGGAGGTATGGGGTGAGACACAGACTGGAGTCTGGGAGACACAGGGAAGGCGAGAGACACGGGGTGGCGTCTCTTGGAATAGCTTACTAAGATTTTTCTTACATTTGATTAATACAATTACAGATCATTGAGATATGAGATTATTACTAGCTTACACAGAATCAATTTTGGTGTAGAAAAAGTGTTACTAGTCAAGCTAATTAATTCGATTTCAAATACTACATGAGAGGAATTTTGAGCACGATAACTCAGCTGGAATTTGGCGTGAAGACTCTGTGCTTGAAAAGCTTAGTAATATATTGTATCATTTTTCTAAATAGAAACTTGTGAAAGGAAATCTAGTTAAGTTAATTACTTTAAGATATGGAGTTTGATTTTAATTGTAAATGAATACTAATTAATCGAATATAAGGAAGTAATTTTCTTTTCATAGAAAACTGATTTAAGGGATGGGGAGAACTGTACAAGACTTGAAGATTTCGGGCATTACATATAAACTACCGATATCATAAGCAGATCCGGCATGGGGAGGCGGTAGTACAGTGGTCTAGCGCTCTGGTATGCGGGCTCAAATCCCCGTTATACGACCGCTTTTCATTCTTTGATATCACCGCCAAGTGGCTAAAGACTATCCAAATTGCTGCCATACTGTCCTCAGACTGGACTAACAACGTTTATATGCGTTGTCATGCCCCCACTCCAACAACAAACTTTTCCTTCTCCTCTCGTTCTTGACGTTACACTTTAAAGGCCAATTAATTTAAAATGAATGAGGAGGGAACTTAATTACCAGGTTCTAAGGGGGGTTTCAGAAATAAAGTTAAAAAAAGAAACAAGTAAACAAACTACACTAGATTTATTTACAAGTTAATATTTATATACACAACGGAAATTTAATTCAAAAAGATCTGTCTACCAGAAGGGTAGTTAATTACATTGAAAGTAATTAAGGAAACAAATACAAAAATACACAAGATCACGAGATTCTACAATAAACCACAACAACACAAACACAAAACAAATAAACACCAAACACACAAACACCAAAACACATAAACACCAAACACACAAACACCAAACCCCTAAGTTAATTGATTGAGAAATATAAACACAACCAATAACACAAACACAAAACACAAACACAAACACAAACACAAACTTTAAAACACCAACTCAAAAACCCAACACAAAAACCAAACACAAAAACAAACACACACAAAGAAATAAATATAAAATAAACTAACTAACTAAACTAAATAATTGGAAACAAGGAAACGGGAACCAAGTCACTAGACTCGCTACCAAAATAATCCCTACCAAAAGAGATAAAAGAAACAGAGGTTGGATATTAAATGCGCTGAGCAGAAAATAAAACAATATCCACCTCCCCTACGTTACCCAAACCAATCCCTACCAAAAGGGAATAAAAGAAACAGGGGTTGGATATTAAATGCGCTGAGCAGAAAATAAAACAATATCCACCTCCCCTACGTTACCCAAACCAATCCCTACCAAAAGAGAATAAATCAGAGAATGGGTATTAAATGCGCGAAGCAGAAAATGAAACAATACCCACCTCCCAACAGGTAACGAAAAAAAACACAAGGTAGACAAGCCACACTAAACTCGCTCCCAGTCTCCAATTAAAACAAACACCTTCACATACCTAAGGCACTACCTACATCAACACCCTATCTCTACACTAACATATATGAATATATATATCTATTACATACCGTTCTACGGACACCCACGCGGACCGACGCGGTGACCTCCGGCACAACCTGTCTCCTCTGCTCGGTGACCTGAATATACTGTGTCTGCGCTGGGTCACCCGGGCTTATATATAGGGGGGGATGCGACCCACGCCGCTTACCTATGCCCCGTGGTGTGAAATAAACCCTATACAAAAGAATCTACCCTATAACTTATCTAACGCAACATTATCTTTACGTTAAAACATAGTAGATGAAAATACAAATATATAGCCGAAATTACAACACGCTCGCTCTCTTAACAACAATGTTAGAGCTAAAAAGTATAGAACGGGTTGTAACGCTATATAACCTATCCTTAAAATTACTATAAAAATATAATAACCTTAAATTAAAATAGCAGTTCCCAAAATAAAAAATAATAGTGGTAATATACAACTTTCTTCATCTCCATCGCGTCACAGACGATGCATGAGATAATCACTGCATCCACCGTTTCACATCTCCTTCTTCAAATTTATACAAAACAATTTACAGCATATTTATGAAACTAAGCTTAACCTAACAAAATTAACAAAAAATATGTACCCTCGTCATGCAATACTGTTTCCCCTACAAGATGTGGTTTCTGAGCTATGAGGTCAAAAAAGGTCAAAAAAGGTTATCTCGCGGTCACATTCCTTAAGCCGCTTCCCCTCTGCTCCACACATCACACATCAAAACGCTGGAATACACACAAAAATAACTATGACTCCATCTATGTCTTAAGTCACTTCGTGACAGTCCTCCCTACCAAAAAAAAAAGAAAATGGGTGGGGGAGAAAGATACCGCACATTTTCTTTAGCTGGAGACTTTAAAAAAAATGGACTATTAAAGTTCTGAAGGAACAAAACAAAACTAGCGTCGTGGAGAGCATTGCCAAAAGAAAAGAAAACAGTTCAGCTGGTTCAGACACGGGTAACAGCACAACAGGGCGTATAAAGCCCATATGCAACATGGCGTCAATCTCCTTTTGAATCAGCGGAACCTGTCGAGGGTGTACTCGGTAAGGTGACTGCTTAACAGGCTTCGCTCCATCAACGTCTATGTCATGGACTACTTTCGTAGTCCGCCCAGGGCTGTCCTTAAAGACCTCAGGGAACTGGTCCAAAACAGCGAGCACACTGGAGCGCTGCTCCGCTGTCAAATGGTCCAGCTCCTCCTGCAAGGCGGCTCTCGCAGCCCCATTCTCCTGCCACGCCCCTACTGAGGACGTCGACAAGGTACTGGCCACGGCCGTTTCCTCCTCCTCTTCCTCAACAGGTATGCAAGGACCTGAGAGACAAACGGGAGTGCCAGATAGGCCTCCCGAGGAAGAGTCGACAAAGCCCTTAAGCATGTTTACATGACATAAACGCTGCTGGCGACGACGACCTGGGGTAGACACCACATAGTTGGTATCACTCACCTTCTTGTGCACCTCGAACGGTCCCTGAAACTTGGCTTCAAAAGGATCCCCCCGATGCGGCAAGAGTACTAAGACTCTGTCGCCTGGAGAAAATTCCCGTTGCACTGCTCCCTTTCCCTTGTCAAACCAATGCTTAGCACGGGTTTGACTCTCATCAAGATGTTCGGCTGCCAACTGCCAACAACGTAAAAGCTTGTGCCTAACCCCTCCTATCCACTCCAACAAGCTGAACTCTCTCTGGTCTGCTCCCAACAACGACTCCTTAATATGGGTCAGAGGACCTCTCACCTGGTGGGCAAATATTAACTCGAAAGGACTGAAACCAGTACTCTCTGAAGGGGAGTCTCTCAAGACAAACAAGACATAGAGAAGATTGTCATCCCAGTCAGTATCAAACTGAAGGGCAACTTGTGCAGGATGCTTTTCAGAGTTTGGTGGCTACGCTCCACCACACCTTGAGTCTGGGGGTGGTAAGGACTGCTCACGTAGTGCTTAATTCCTAGAGACTTACAAAAATCATTAAAAATCCTACCACAAAAATAGCTAGCACCATCTGTCTGCACCTTACATGGGACTCCGAAAAAAGAAAAAAAAGTTGTTAAATTTCTACTAATTGCCTCCGCTGTAATCCTTCTAAGAGGTACAGCGTTAACATACCTCGAGGCTGCGTCAACCATGGTGAGGAGATACTCATTACCTCTTTTGGTCTTCTTGAGAGGGCCAACGACGTCCACTTGGATGGTAGTGAAGGGTTCCGGCAGATGAGGAACCTTGACCAGCGGAACCGGCTTGATCTTCTGGTTCGGCTTCCCCATGCGTTGGCATATCAGACACTCCTTGCAATGCCTGGCCACCTCTGCCCGAATCCCTGGCCAGAAGTACAAACGGGTTAACTTCCCGAGCGTCTTCCTGACCCCCAAATGTCCGGCAAAACGTCCGTCATGGGCCACCTCCAGCAGGGCCTGACGGTACTGGACCGGCACCACCAGTTGCTCCACTGAGGCCCACGCGGCATCCTCCTTCTGGAAAGTAGGCGGCAGCCACCTCCTAAACAGTACCCCCTCTTTAAGGAAGTACATGGTAGTCGGCGCGACATCCCTCTGCTGCGTCAGCGCCTGCTCCATCATGGTCGTCAAACTCTCGTCCTCCCTCTGCGCGGTGATCAAGGCCTCCCTTCCCTGGCGCACATTACCTGAGGACAAACAAGGACCGGCCGAAAGAGGCTCGGCAAACAGGGATGAAATATTGAGGTCCCCGACCTCGTTACCTTGGGTAGAACTCTGGGAAACTGGGGGTTCTGGAGTTTGGGCGGCGTTACTCATGCTGCGTGTCACAGCACAAAAGGGAAAAACTTGGGGCATATTGGCCTCCCGTTGTTCCAAATCTGCGGAGGCACTAGGCTCTTCCTGCAGGACCAGAGGAGGGGTTCCTCCCATTCTTTCCCCGGCCAAATCATTGCCTAAAATGATGTCCACCCCTTTTACGGGCAACTCAGGCAAAATCGCAACTGGAGCCTCACCCTTAAAACAGTCAGAATCTAAAAAGATCCTGACCAAAGGTGCCGAATTACGGCCCCCAATGGAAGACAAGATTACCCATTCTCCTGTCTTCCCTCCAGTAACCACCCCTGCCCTAAGTAAGGTCTGTAAAGCCCCCGAGTCTCGGAGAACATTCACGGGACGAGTTACCCCGCCACCGGTTACAGACCCCCTCGAAACAAAAGCCTTATATCCAGCGTCCGGCTGGATCTCCTCGTCTCCGAGGGTAGTGTAGCGTTCCCCCACTCCTGGAGAAGGAAACACACAACCCACCGTCATTGTCTCCACTTCTGGGGACTTCTGCGTGGCCAACACTGCCTTCGCTTGCTCCTTAGGCTGGAGCCTGCGCCAGCAATAGTCTGCCTTGTGTCCCGCCTTCCCACAAAAGGAACACTTAAAAACTTCCCTCTGCCAACCTGGCGGCGCGGGCTTCGAAATACCCTTGCCTTGAGAGGGAGGGTCAAGGGAGCGCTGCTGCGTTCCCTTCCCTTTAAATTTGGAGAAGCTGTATCCCCCACCACCTGGCTTGGAACCAGACATGTAGCTTTCTCTCCTAGCTAGGGTAAAATTGTCGGCTATCGTGGCGGCCTCCTCCACCGTGGTGATGTTTCGCTGTGCCAGGTGTGACGCTACATCCCTATCCACGACCTGTACAAACGCCTCCACTAACATCAACTCCACCAGCTGGTCATAAGACACCACGTTCTGGGATCGACACCAACTCACGAAAGCCTCCCGTTTCGCCCTAGCCAACTCGAGATGACACTGCTCAGAGGTCCTTTTCAGAGCCCTAAACCTTTGTCTATAAGCTTCAGGCACCAGAGAGTAGACCTGAAGGACCTGCCTTTTTACCTGATCATAGGAACAAGCGTCCGTATCAGTAAGCGCCATATACGCTTTCAGTGCCTTACCCTTGAAGCTTTGCTGCAAGAGCAAGGTCCACTGATCTCTGGGCCATGAGAGACGAATGGCAAGCCTCTCAAAACTACTGAAGAAGGTGTCTACACTTCCTTCAGTAAACGTGGGTATAAGCCTAATGGCCTTCCCCAAATCAAACCTAGGAACACTGGAGCCGTTGTTCCCAGCTGCCCCTAACTCAGCTAAACGCACCTGAGTTTCGGCAAGCCTCAACTGCAGCTCCAGCCGCCTAATCTCTGGGTCAACCTGGTGCTCCCTGAGCCCCTCGTCCATCCTATCACCTTCAGTCTCTGAGTGGAGAGATTCACTCTCGACCCCAACCAAACTGATCTGTTGAAGCACCAAGCTAACAAGGTCTGCTTTCAACAGTTGGTAATAGTCTGTAGCCCCTAAATGGGTAGCGATTAACCGTAACTCAGGTACTGTTAATCCGCCTACCTCTTCGGGCGTTGGCTGGTTACCCACAAAACTCGCCGCGTCTTCGTCAGTCACGATACGCATGATGCCGAAAGACCGCGATAAACACAAAAATAATGGCTTATGTAGTCACTCGTAATCCTGGCGAGGTCGCCACTGTCATGCCCCCACTCCAACAACAAACTTTTCCTTCTCCTCTCGTTCTTGACGTTACACTTTAAAGGCCAATTCATTTAAAATGAATGAGGAGGGAACTTAATTACCAGGTTCTAAGGGGGGTTTCAGAAATAAAGTTAAAAAAAGAAACAAGTAAACAAACTACACTAGATTTATTTACAAGTTAATATTTATATACACAACGGAAATTTAATTCAAAAAGATCTGTCTACCAGAAGGGTAGTTAATTACATTGAAAGTAATTAAGGAAACAAATACAAAAATACACAAGATCACGAGATTCTACAATAAACCACAACAACACAAACACAAAACAAATAAACACCAAACACACAAACACCAAAACACATAAACACCAAACACACAAACACCAAACCCCTAAGTTAATTGATTGAGAAATATAAACACAACCAATAACACAAACACAAAACACAAACACAAACACAAACACAAACTTTAAAACACCAACTCAAAAACCCAACACAAAAACCAAACACAAAAACAAACACACACAAAGAAATAAATATAAAATAAACTAACTAACTAAACTAAATAATTGGAAACAAGGAAACGGGAACCAAGTCACTAGACTCGCTACCAAAATAATCCCTACCAAAAGAGATAAAAGAAACAGAGGTTGGATATTAAATGCGCTGAGCAGAAAATAAAACAATATCCACCTCCCCTACGTTACCCAAACCAATCCCTACCAAAAGGGAATAAAAGAAACAGGGGTTGGATATTAAATGCGCTGAGCAGAAAATAAAACAATATCCACCTCCCCTACGTTACCCAAACCAATCCCTACCAAAAGAGAATAAATCAGAGAATGGGTATTAAATGCGCGAAGCAGAAAATGAAACAATACCCACCTCCCAACAGGTAACGAAAAAAAACACAAGGTAGACAAGCCACACTAAACTCGCTCCCAGTCTCCAATTAAAACAAACACCTTCACATACCTAAGGCACTACCTACATCAACACCCTATCTCTACACTAACATATATGAATATATATATCTATTACATACCGTTCTACGGACACCCACGCGGACCGACGCGGTGACCTCCGGCACAACCTGTCTCCTCTGCTCGGTGACCTGAATATACTGTGTCTGCGCTGGGTCACCCGGGCTTATATATAGGAGGGGATGCGACCCACGCCGCTTACCCATGCCCCGTGGTGTGAAATAAACCCTATACAAAAGAATCTACCCTATAACTTATCTAACGCAACATTATCTTTACGTTAAAACATAGTAGATGAAAATACAAATATATAGCCGAAATTACAACACGCTCGCTCTCTTAACAACAATGTTAGAGCTAAAAAGTATAGAACGGGTTGTAACGCTATATAACCTATCCTTAAAATTACTATAAAAATATAATAACCTTAAATTAAAATAGCAGTTCCCAAAATAAAACATAATAGTGGTAATATACAACTTTCTTCATCTCCATCGCGTCACAGACGATGCATGAGATAATCACTGCATCCACCGTTTCACATCTCCTTCTTCAAATTTATACAAAACAATTTACAGCATATTTATGAAACTAAGCTTAACCTAACAAAATTAACAAAAAATATGTACCCTCGTCATGCAATACTGTTTCCCCTACAAGATGTGGTTTCTGAGCTATGAGGTCAAAAGGTCAAAAAAGGTTATCTCGCGGTCACATTCCTTAAGCCGCTTCCCCTCTGCTCCACACATCACACATCAAAACGCTGGAATACACACAAAAATAACTATGACTCCATCTATGTCTTAAGTCACTTCGTGACAGCGTCTGAGGCTGTAGTAGTGATTAGCCTCGCACGTTCTCAACATATTCACGAGAGAACCTAAACATTTGAAGCGTCACTATAAAAATCTGAAAACCTACGCCAAATAACAGGCGAAGCAAGTTCATCTGTGCCTCAATAAACCTACTGGCGCCAACGGTTAATGATAAAAAAAAAAAATCAACGCCTACCCAGGCATACCAACCCAACACTGTCGATAGAGCAAGAGTAATCTTGTTCAATTTGAGAGCCATCGCACTCCGTTTTTCAGATACTTTTTGGAGCGATGGTGACAGAAATCAGAAATCAGTTCACACTCACTATTTCCTTCGCCATGCCAACACAAAATGCATGTCATGTACAAAAAAGTCAGTTGAGCGTCACTTTTCTCGAGTATAAAATATTGTTCATCCATAACTGCATGTTCTCTAATGAACGTTCCCGTCACACCTGACCTGCGCCTCCACGTGCTGCTCGCCTCGACCTGTCGGGGCCTCGGTCGTCAAGTCACGCGGGAACATGACTCGCCCAAACGTGATAGGCTTCATGCGTTGCGATTCTATTTCTCTCATAAAACACGGAATGAGGAGATGAGAGTCTAATCCCTGATCCCCAAGATGCATTACCCCAGCTGACTCCTGGTGCTGCAGAGGTGATGCTGCTTTGCCAGGTAATACACGGATTAAAGATGATTTATCCTTGGGTAAGCGAATCTGTGTTTCATGCCGTGCTGAGGCGACGCGAGATATACCAGTGAGTCGTATTGAAAGACTGTTTTCTGCACATACCGTCTTAACTTGGGTAAAAAAGGACCGTTAGTTCATCGTAAGCCAGCATCCTTCGAGGTGCGTGACGCAGAGTATGGTGTGAAGATCCACCAGGATTGACGAGCCACGGATCTTATAGACCAGTGGAGCATGAGGGAGGCAGCGAGTGTGTCAACAGGAGTCAGTGAGAGTGAAAGTAAGAGGAAGAGGAGAATGAGAAGGTGGAGGTGGGGTCGAAGTGGAGTAAAGGAAAACTCTATAAAACCAATTTTCATAACCAACCACCATTTCTGTGCCAAATTCTCCTCCGTATCCCCAGACAGCCTGACTCCACCTCCTCACGACAGTCTGGGCCAAGGGA
>JAXIVD010001542.1:20000-25000 GCA_036785275.1 Cancer borealis
CGTACTATATTTAAAAGCCACGTTCTTACATTTCCAACACAAAAGATGATGGTAAATGTCGCTAAATCCAGCAAATCGCGTTACGAACTATATTGTAAAATTCAGTAGCTCCCAATTTTCTTTCTTATAACATCAGCGGCATTTCCAGTGTTGTGTCTGACGTGTTCAGTCACCCATCCCTCGTCGGTTCAGTCTGAAACAAAGTAGTAGTAGTAGTAGTGGTAGTGATGGTGGTGATGGTGGTGGTGGTGGTAGGATTAGGAGCTACTTTACAAATCTCCTCCAGGAAAATGTTTTACCTGCACAAGGAAAAGAACTTTAACAAGAATTACAATTCGATAAATCCGCGACGCACAAACATTAAGAGCCGAGGTGGTAACTTGCAAGCAACGACCCGCCAGTATTTGCCTGTCTTGCCTTGCTTCGGTGACTTAGCATATTCATGAGCCATCGAACTGCCAGTGTGATTCTTGTAGCAGCAACGAACTACCTGGAAAGCCATCTTGCCAAACGTGCTTAGGTTGCACTAAATTTGAAAGGTTAGGCGTGGTAACTCTTCCTTGTCAATAAAGAAAACAGGGTTTAGGCACACTCCATTTAGCATTACGTTTTCTTCCTAATTTTTTCCTTGGCTATTGAGTGGTAGTCATGGCATATGGGTTAAGTATCATTAACGTGAATACAATTACCTCTCGTAAACGTCACCCTCGCTACGTGTTTGTCCACCAGCCAGGATTAGTTGAGAGAAAGACGAGATAAACTGAGTATCAGCCATCCACCTTGAACCAGGACGGGAATGAGGCTGGAGTGGAGTGGAGTGCATCAAGTCAGCATGAAGAGCACATTGCCACAGCGGCAACACGATAACAAAGTAGATGTTGGTAACTTGGATTTATAATTATCATCAGTCTTTTCCTCTCATTCGCACATAAACTTAAATATTTGAAAATGGATTATGGTTGATTTAAGGCTTGAAAACGATTGAAGTGAGACTAACATAAACTGGTACGAATGAGATAATTTATACATTAAAGTATTATTTATGTTTCCAAGGTGGTGCTTAGTTCCCACTGTAGTGAACACACTCACGTGTACACACACACACACACACACACACACACACACACACACACACACACAATGAGTTGATGATTGTGTATCTGGTTTGTCTTGTTTTGTTCACGTGTCTCGAGCGGCTCGAACCAATGTTATAGTTGGGTCGAGACACGGCCTGCCAGCGAGTTGATCCACAGCTGTCGGCATACATTGTAGTTCCTGCTCTCGGGATAATATAAGATTTCACCCCGTCTTGTCGTCTGTTGTTACCACCTTCCATACCACGTCTAGTCCTTATGTTTCATCCTAAATCATCAAAGCTACATGCGAGGTAATAGAACAAGCTCCAATGGTGGACGCGTGTATTGGGCGGCTTACAGCACCAAGGAGAGATAACACATCAACATAATCAATCAGTCAATCAATCACGGGGCGACGGGCAGGTGGTAGCCGAGGTTGCTGAGGTGAGTAAGGGTTGAGAAGTGATATTACCTTGAACTATATACATGAAACAACAAACCAATTCTACTTGACCCATCACAGGCACATAGTGTTTCGTTCAGTCAGTTATATAGTTCCTCGATCCCAGGAAAGTAGTGTTTCGGAGCTCCACCTGCTTCACTCTCTGTCTCAAGAAGCTGGTGTCCCTCAGTCATTGATTGGCACGAACCCTGCGTACATTAGCAAACCGATCCACTTCCTTTCCTTTCGTATGTTCATTACTTTGTATCCATTCGAAGTGCCACATCGGTCTAGACGGCGCCAGGAAGACAGCAGTCAATCGCACAATCTACTTTGCTAACTGATCCTGTAATTTACTCAAAACAGAAATAAGTAAATTCCTGCTGCACTTCAGGTATTGCCTCCACTAAAAAACAAGTCTTCTGGGCCACCTGCACAAAGCTTTTTAATCCATTGAGTAAGTAAACACGCTAAGTCTTATTTAAGCGGGTTGGGTTTGTTAAGCTGCATGCATCCTCAGCTCGTGGTGAAAGAAACAATCTGTGTTTTATATTTCTAGCAATAAGCTTTTTGTTACAATGGCCATATTCAGTGTGCTAAGAGCCTAAGACAGAATAAGTGTTAAGTCATGTGTAGAGCGTTGTTGGGTTTGTTTGTTTGTTTGTTGGAGGTAGTTTGTAGGGGTGACGGAAGACATTTTTTTTTTTTTTGACTGGACATTTTCTAATACTCAAAAGTAATTTTCAAGGCCGTACGACTCTTGTGTTTAATGCATTCGCTTACGGAATCAAAATACGTCAGAATATGTAGCCTACCTGCGGCGCTGTAACGCAATCACTTACATCACTTACTCTACGCACATAAAAACACATACTACACACAATATAGTGATTGGTTTCATATGCGTGATGACCAAGGGCAGTTCATCAGCACGTGGTTACGTAGTGTATAACTTATCACTACTCCACCTTGAATACACGACTGATCTATGCAACTAACTAACACATGATGGGTTTGTTTAGGTGTTGTGGGAATAAAGACTTGTGCGGTGACTCTAGGTGGTCAATACGTCCATCTCAGGCAGTGATTGTGTTTAGTATGTACCATCGCTTCAAAAAGTGTCTGAAAAAAGGGGTGCGATGACTCTCATACTGAACAAGAATACTCTTGTTCTTTCGACACTTTTGGTTTGGTATGCCTGCGTAGGCGTTTATGCCGGATCTGCTTATGATATCGGTAGTTTATATTTACAAGTGTTTCTTTCTAAATAGCTATACGTTCTACTGCAAAGTTTCTTATATTGCAACTGGTTTGAAAGCTGTATAATCATACTCATCATATATGTTGCTCGATATGGATCGCAGTATTAACGACTTAGTAGATGTGTCACAATGGCATTGATCTCAAACACTGTTGATACTCGCGTACCAAGTGAACAGTGTGTTACTGATTGGGTTCGTAATATGACAGACATCCAAGATAATAAATATTTTTTTTCAATAATAAAGTAGCTGCAATCTTTATTGGTTATCAAATGTAGTAATCTTGAAAGGAAGCGACCTTCATGAAGATGCTTTATAGTGGTTTTGTGCCATATGGCCTTTGTTGCCTGGCACATTTTTCCCCCCCACATTACAATTTATAGTGGTTTAGATCTGATATTCGAAGTTTCGAAATGCATGTGACACTTCATCAGAGTTGATTTCGAGACTGGTGTGGTATGGTCATGTCATTCACCAATGAGACGACTCATAATACACGCCAAGAGATCATAACCCTTTACAATGAGGGTTACAGCAAGACACAAATTTCGAGGGATATTGGCGTCTCCTACAAAACGGTGGCCTTGTGGCTACGTCGATACGAAGAAACTGGCAACTCGGACAACTCGGTTCGCCCATCACTAATATCAACCATGCAGAGATGTCAACTTCACGCCCTGGCCTCTACCATTTACCAGAAACCCGTCCGATTTGTCTAATTGCTACCTCAGATGTTTTTCAGATACTTTTTGAAGCGATGGGACTACGTATGTACTACCCTACGCTTGGTCATATATAAAGGCGGTAAATCTGTATAACTATTACTCATCCCCTGTCTTCTTTTTTTCCTAAAGCCAACAAGCATGGGGACCACTTGGGAAAGCGGGTTTTTAGGATGAGGGAAGTAAATATAGGCCATTTATGGAATCCTTGAAAAAAATTCTAAAGTGAAGAAAAACTAGTTTTGGGGAAACAAAACATTTAAAAACCTGAACTGAACTCACGTAATAACCTCTTAACCGTAGGAGGGGGGAGGGTGGGGGGCAATCTTCCCCAGACGCCCCCGACCTAATCTAACTTAACAGAGCTCACGTAATAACCTCATGGCTGGGGGAGCAAGCCCCCCAGATGCCCCAACCTGTCACGTAATAATCTCATAGAGGGGGGGGTAAGCCCCACACATCCTTCTTATACCAAACTTACCGTAACCAAAGCTTTTGATTGAAATTAAGTGTTACTGGCTTGTCACACTCTTAGTCCTTGTAGTCAAACAAGTATGTGACGAACGCACAGGTCAAATATCTCACCTGCTTTTCCCTTAAAATTTGCAGCAAAATGCAAAATCCTGCAGCACACTCAGTGCAAGATTCCACAATGGCGGCTCTGAATGAACTGATAATATGATCTGCCATCTACCTCGTATGCACCACAAAGCCACGTAAGGAATTCTCCTTGACTAGTAACTCTGAAAGGACTACGTCATAGTGACATATAACCCAGCATACGCCAAAAAAAAAATTTGAAATCAAGAAAGCGCAGTGGTTCTCTGTTTCTTTTATAGAGGCACCAGTTATGCAAAAGAGGTGTGGACTTTCGAGGCATCTAACTTCAAAGACATTTTGCGAGGTAAATAATGACGAACATATTTATATCGATATCTTCCCGAGTAGTAATTATGCAGAAATACCATAAAGGCATCTACTGATATCACGGTCAAATAGTACGGTGAACATAAACACTCATCTCTCCCGCCTTTCCTGAGCTGCACTCTACACATCAAGCCTTGCCTTGCCTTATCTCACCTCACTGACCTTCATACATACAAGTGCGTCAATATACTGCAAATGTCAACACTACTCCTACTCTTTGTCCTTCTGTTACATGATATACTATACAGTCATTGCTATGGAAACCCCGTTTGATTTGGTTTGTAAAACTAATGTAATTGATACTGTTATGGCAGGTAATTGATTATGTAGATCTAATTGTGTGGTTCTGATATGTAATTCTGATGTATAATTCTGATGTGTGATTCTGATGTGTGATTATGTTGTGTAATTATGATGTGTAATTCTGTTGTGTAATTCTAATATGTAATTCTGATGTGTGATTCTGATGTGTAATTCTGATGTGTATTTCTGATGTATAATTATGATGTGTAATTCTGATGTGTAATTCTGGTGTGTAATTCTGATGTGTAATTTTGGTGTAATTCTGGTG
>JAXIVD010001542.1:50000-55000 GCA_036785275.1 Cancer borealis
CAGAGACAGAGACAGAGACAGAGACAGAGACAGAGACAGAGACAGAGACAGAGACAGAGACACACACAGAGACAGAGACACACACAGAGACAGAGACACACACAGAGACACACACAGAGACAGAGACAGAGACAGAGACACACACAGAGACAGAGACAGAGACAGAGACAGAGACAGAGACACACACAGAGACAGAGACAGAGACAGAGACACACACAGAGACAGAGACAGAGACACACACAGAGACAGAGACAGAGACAGAGACAGAGACACACACAGAGACAGAGACAGAGACAGAGACAGAGACACACACAGAGACAGAGACAGAGACAGAGACACACACAGAGACAGAGACAGAGACAGAGACAGAGACACACACAGAGACAGAGACAGAGACAGAGACACACACAGAGACACACACAGAGACAGAGACAGAGACACACACAGAGACACACACAGAGACAGAGACAGAGACACACACAGAGACACACACAGAGACAGAGACAGAGACACACACAGAGACAGAGACAGAGACAGAGACACACACAGAGACACACACAGAGACAGAGACATAGACAGAGACAGAGACAGAGACAGAGACAGAGACACACACAGAGACAGAGACAGAGACAGAGACACACACAGAGACAGAGACAGAGACAGAGACACACACAGAGACACACACAGAGACAGAGACAGAGACAGAGACAGAGACAGAGACAGAGACAGAGACAGAGACACACACAGAGACAGAGACACACACAGAGACAGAGACAGAGACAGAGACAGAGACAGAGACAGAGACAGAGACAGAGACACACACAGAGACAGAGACAGAGACAGAGACAGAGACAGAGACAGAGACAGAGACACACACAGAGACAGAGACAGAGACAGAGACAGAGACAGAGACAGAGACAGAGACAGAGACACACACAGAGACAGAGACACACACAGAGACAGAGACACACACAGAGACAGAGACAGAGACAGAGACAGAGACAGAGACACACACAGAGACAGAGACACACACAGAGACAGAGACAGAGACAGAGACAGAGACAGAGACACACACAGAGACAGAGACACACACAGAGACAGAGACAGAGACAGAGACAGAGACAGAGACAGAGACAGAGACAGAGACACACACAGAGACAGAGACAGAGACAGAGACAGAGACAGAGACAGAGACAGAGACACACACAGAGACAGAGACACACACAGAGACAGAGACAGAGACAGAGACAGAGACAGAGACACACACAGAGACAGAGACACACACAGAGACAGAGACAGAGACAGAGACAGAGACAGAGACACACACAGAGACAGAGACACACACAGAGACAGAGACAGAGACAGAGACAGAGACAGAGACACACACAGAGACAGAGACACACACAGAGACAGAGACAGAGACAGAGACAGAGACAGAGACAGAGACAGAGACACACACAGAGACAGAGACAGAGACAGAGACAGAGACAGAGACAGAGACAGAGACACACACAGAGACAGAGACAGAGACAGAGACAGAGACAGAGACAGAGACAGAGACACACACAGAGACAGAGACAGAGACAGAGACAGAGACAGAGACAGAGACACACACAGAGACAGAGACACACACAGAGACAGAGACAGAGACAGAGACAGAGACAGAGACAGAGACAGAGACACACACAGAGACAGAGACACACACAGAGACAGAGACAGACACAGAGACAGAGACAGAGACAGAGACACACACAGAGACAGAGACACACACAGAGACAGAGACACACACAGACACAGAGACACACACAGACACAGAGACAGAGACAGAGACAGAGACAGAGACAGAGACAGAGACAGAGACAGAGACACACACAGACACAGAGACAGAGACAGAGACAGAGACAGAGACAGAGACAGAGACACACACAGACACAGAGACAGAGACAGAGACAGAGACAGAGACAGAGACACACACAGAGACAGAGACAGAGACAGAGACAGAGACAGAGACAGAGACAGAGACAGAGACACACACAGACACAGAGACAGAGACAGAGACAGAGACAGAGACAGAGACAGAGACAGAGACAGAGACAGAGACACACACAGACACAGAGACAGAGACAGAGACACACACAGACACAGAGACACACACAGAGACAGAGACACACACAGAGACACACACAGACACAGAGACACACACAGAGACAGAGACACACACAGAGACAGAGACACACACAGAGACAGAGACACACACAGAGACAGACACAGAGACACACACAGAGACAGAGACACACACAGAGACAGAGACACACACAGAGACAGAGACACACACAGAGACACACACAGAGACAGAGACAGAGACAGAGACAGAGACACACACAGAGACAGAGACAGAGACAGAGACACACAGAGACAGAGACACACAGAGACAGAGACACACAGAGACACACAGAGACAGAGACAGAGACACACAGAGACAGAGACACACAGAGACAGAGACAGAGACACACAGAGACAGAGACACACAGAGACAGAGACAGAGACACACAGAGACAGAGACACACAGAGACACAGACAGAGACAGAGACACAGACACACAGAGAGACACACAGAGACACAGACACACAGAGAGACACAGAGACAGAGACACACAGAGAGACACAGAGACAGAGACAGAGACACAGACACACAGAGAGACACAGAGACAGAGACAGAGACACAGACACACAGAGAGACACAGAGACACAGAGAGACACAGAGAGACACAGAGACACAGAGAGACACAGAGAGACACAGAGAGACACAGAGACACAGACACACAGAGAGACACAGAGAGACACAGAGACAGAGACACACAGAGAGACACAGAGACAGAGACACACAGAGAGACACAGAGAGACACAGAGAGACACAGAGAGACACAGAGACAGAGACACACAGAGAGACACAGACAGAGACAGAGACACACAGAGACAGAGACACACAGAGACAGAGACAGAGACACACAGAGACAGAGACAGAGACACACAGAGACAGAGACACACAGAGACAGAGACAGAGACAGAGACACAGACACACAGAGAGACACAGAGACAGAGACAGAGACACAGACACACAGAGAGACACAGAGACAGAGACAGAGACAGAGACACAGACACACAGAGAGACACAGAGACACAGAGAGACACAGAGAGACACAGAGAGACACAGAGACACAGAGAGACACAGAGAGACACAGAGAGACACAGAGACACAGACACACAGAGAGACACAGAGAGACACAGAGACAGAGACACACAGAGAGACACAGAGACAGAGACACACAGAGAGACACAGAGACAGAGACACACAGAGAGACACAGAGAGACACAGAGAGACACAGAGAGACACAGAGACAGAGACACACAGAGAGACACAGACAGAGACAGAGACACACAGAGAGACACAGAGACAGAGACACACAGAGAGACACAGAGAGACACAGAGAGACACAGAGAGACACAGAGAGACACAGAGAGACACAGAGACAGAGACACACACAGAGACACAGAGACAGAGACACACACAGAGACACACACAGAGACAGAGACAGAGACACACACAGAGACACACACAGAGACAGAGACAGAGACACACACAGAGACACACACAGAGACAGAGACAGAGACAGAGACACACACAGAGACAGAGACACACACAGAGACAGAGACAGAGACAGAGACAGAGACAGAGACACACACAAAGACAGAGACAGAGACACACACAGAGACAGAGACAGAGACACACACAGAGACACACACAGAGACAGAGACAGAGACACACACAGAGACACACACAGAGACAGAGACACACACAGAGACAGAGACACACACAGAGACACACACAGAGACAGAGACACACACAGAGACAGAGACACACACAGAGACACACACAGAGACAGAGACACACACAGAGACAGAGACACACACAGAGACAGAGACACACACAGAGACAGAGACAGAGACAGAGACAGAGACAGAGACAGAGACACACACAGAGACAGAGACAGAGACAGAGACAGAGACAGAGACACACACAGAGACAGAGACAGAGACACACACAGAGACAGAGACAGAGACACACACAGAGACAGAAGAGACACACACAGAGACAGAAGAGACACACACAGAGACAGAAGAGACACACACAGAGACAGAGACAGAGACAGAGACACACAGAGACAGAGACAGAGACAGAGACACACACAGAGACAGAGACAGAGACAGAGACACACACAGAGACAGAGACAGAGACAGAGACACACACAGAGACAGAGACAGAGACAGAGACAGAGACAGAGACACACACAGAGACAGAGACAGAGACAGAGACACACACAGAGACAGAGACAGAGACAGAGACAGAGACAGAGACACACACAGAGACAGAGACACACACAGAGACAGAGACAGAGACAGAGACACACACAGAGACAGAGACAGAGACAGAGACAGAGACAGAGACAGAGACAGAGACAGAGACAGAGACACACACAGAGACAGAGACAGAGACAGAGACACACACAGAGACAGAGACACACACAGAGACAGAGACAGAGACAGAGACAGAGACAGAGACACACACAGAGACAGAGACAGAGACAGAGACAGAGACACACACAGAGACAGAGACAGAGACAGAGACAGAGACACACACAGAGACAGAGACACACACAGAGACAGAGACAGAGACAGAGACAGAGACACACACAGAGACAGAGACACACACAGAGACAGAGACAGAGACACACACAGAGACAGAGACAGAGACAGAGACAGAGACAGAGACAGAGACAGAGACTGAGACAGAGACAGAGACACACACAGAGACAGAGACAGAGACAGAGACAGAGACTGAGACAGAGACAGAGACACACACAGAGACAGAGACACACACAGAGACAGAGACAGAGACAGAGACAGAGACAGAGACAGAGACACACACAGAGACAGAGACAG
>JAXIVD010001542.1:72500-77500 GCA_036785275.1 Cancer borealis
AGACAGAGACAGAGACACACACAGAGACACACACAGAGACAGAGACACACACAGAGACAGAGACAGAGACAGAGACAGAGACACACACACAGAGACACACACAGAGACAGAGACAGAGACACACACACAGAGACACACACAGAGACAGACACAGAGACAGAGACAGAGACAGAGACACACACAGAGACAGAGACACACACAGAGACACACACAGAGACAGAGACAGAGACAGAGACAGAGACAGAGACACACACAGAGACACACACAGAGACAGAGACACACACAGAGACAGAGACACACACAGAGACAGAGACAGAGACACACACAGAGACAGAGACACACACAGAGACAGAGACACACACAGAGACAGAGACAGAGACACACACAGAGACAGAGACAGAGACAGAGACAGAGACAGAGACACACACAGAGACAGAGACAGAGACAGAGACAGAGACACACACAGAGACAGAGACACACACAGAGACACACACAGAGACAGAGACACACACAGAGACAGAGACACACACAGAGACAGAGACACACACAGAGACAGAGACACACACAGAGACAGAGACAGAGACAGAGACAGAGACAGAGACAGAGACACACACAGAGACAGAGACAGAGACACACACAGAGACAGAGACAGAGACACACACAGAGACAGAGACAGAGACAGAGACAGAGACAGAGACACACACAGAGACAGAGACAGAGACAGAGACAGAGACACACACAGAGACAGAGACAGAGACAGAGACAGAGACAGAGACAGAGACAGAGACAGAGACAGAGACACACACAGAGACACACACAGAGACAGAGACAGAGACAGAGACAGAGACAGAGACACACACAGAGACAGAGACAGAGACACACACAGAGACAGAGACAGAGACACACACAGAGACAGAGACAGAGACACACACAGAGACAGAGACAGAGACACACACAGAGACACACACAGAGACAGAGACAGAGACAGAGACAGAGACAGAGACAGAGACACACACAGAGACAGAGACAGAGACAGAGACACACACAGAGACAGAGACAGAGACAGAGACACACACAGAGACACACACAGAGACAGAGACACACACAGAGACACACACAGAGACAGAGACAGAGACAGAGACAGAGACAGAGACAGAGACACACAGAGACAGAGACAGAGACAGAGACAGAGACAGAGACAGAGACAGAGACAGAGACAGAGACACACACAGAGACAGAGACACACACAGAGACAGAGACACACACAGAGACACACACAGAGACAGAGACAGAGACAGAGACACACACAGAGACAGAGACAGAGACAGAGACAGAGACAGAGACACACACAGAGACAGAGACAGAGACAGAGACACACACAGAGACAGAGACAGAGACACACACAGAGACAGAGACAGAGACAGAGACAGAGACACACACAGAGACAGAGACAGAGACAGAGACAGAGACACACACAGAGACAGAGACAGAGACAGAGACACACACAGAGACAGAGACAGAGACAGAGACAGAGACACACACAGAGACAGAGACAGAGACAGAGACACACACAGAGACACACACAGAGACAGAGACAGAGACACACACAGAGACACACACAGAGACAGAGACAGAGACACACACAGAGACACACACAGAGACAGAGACAGAGACACACATAGAGACAGAGACAGAGACAGAGACACACACAGAGACACACACAGAGACAGAGACATAGACAGAGACAGAGACAGAGACAGAGACAGAGACACACACAGAGACAGAGACAGAGACAGAGACACACACAGAGACAGAGACAGAGACAGAGACACACACAGAGACACACACAGAGACAGAGACAGAGACAGAGACAGAGACAGAGACAGAGACAGAGACAGAGGCACACACAGAGACAGAGACACACACAGAGACAGAGACAGAGACAGAGACAGAGACAGAGACAGAGACAGAGACAGAGACACACACAGAGACAGAGACAGAGACAGAGACAGAGACAGAGACAGAGACACACACAGAGACAGAGACAGAGACAGAGACAGAGACAGAGACAGAGACAGAGACAGAGACACACACAGAGACAGAGACACACACAGAGACAGAGACACACACAGAGACAGAGACAGAGACAGAGACAGAGACAGAGACACACACAGAGACAGAGACACACACAGAGACAGAGACAGAGACAGAGACAGAGACAGAGACACACACAGAGACAGAGACAGAGACAGAGACAGAGACAGAGACAGAGACAGAGACAGAGACACACACAGAGACAGAGACAGAGACAGAGACAGAGACAGAGACAGAGACAGAGACACACACAGAGACAGAGACACACACAGAGACAGAGACAGAGACAGAGACAGAGACAGAGACACACACAGAGACAGAGACACACACAGAGACAGAGACAGAGACAGAGACAGAGACAGAGACACACACAGAGACAGAGACACACACAGAGACAGAGACAGAGACAGAGACAGAGACAGAGACAGAGACACACACAGAGACAGAGACACACACAGAGACAGAGACAGAGACAGAGACAGAGACAGAGACAGAGACAGAGACACACACAGAGACAGAGACAGAGACAGAGACAGAGACAGAGACAGAGACAGAGACACACACAGAGACAGAGACAGAGACAGAGACAGAGACAGAGACAGAGACAGAGACACACACAGAGACAGAGACAGAGACAGAGACAGAGACAGAGACAGAGACACACACAGAGACAGAGACACACACAGAGACAGAGACAGAGACAGAGACAGAGACAGAGACAGAGACAGAGACACACACAGAGACAGAGACACACACAGAGACAGAGACAGACACAGAGACAGAGACAGAGACAGAGACACACACAGAGACAGAGACACACACAGAGACAGAGACACACACAGACACAGAGACACACTCAGACACAGAGACAGAGACAGAGACAGAGACAGAGACAGAGACAGAGACAGAGACAGAGACACACACAGACACAGAGACAGAGACAGAGACAGAGACAGAGACAGAGACAGAGACAGAGACACACACAGACACAGAGACAGAGACAGAGACAGAGACAGAGACAGAGACAGAGACAGAGACAGAGACAGAGACACACACAGACACAGAGACAGAGACAGAGACAGAGACAGAGACAGAGACAGAGACAGAGACAGAGACAGAGACAGAGACACACACAGACACAGAGACAGAGACAGAGACACACACAGACACAGAGACACACACAGAGACAGAGACACACACAGAGACACACACAGACACAGAGACACACACAGAGACAGAGACACACACAGAGACAGAGACACACACAGAGACAGAGACACACACAGAGACAGACACAGAGACACACACAGAGACAGAGACACACACAGAGACAGAGACACACACAGAGACAGAGACACACACAGAGACACACACAGAGACAGAGACAGAGACAGAGACAGAGACACACACAGAGACAGAGACAGAGACAGAGACACACAGAGACAGAGACACACAGAGACAGAGACACACAGAGACACACAGAGACAGAGACAGAGACACACAGAGACAGAGACACACAGAGACAGAGACAGAGACACACAGAGACAGAGACACACAGAGACAGAGACAGAGACACATAGAGACAGAGACACACAGAGACACAGACAGAGACAGAGACACAGACACACAGAGAGACACACAGAGACACAGACACACAGAGAGACACAGAGACAGAGACACACAGAGAGACACAGAGACAGAGACAGAGACACAGACACACAGAGAGACACAGAGACAGAGACAGAGACACAGACACACAGAGAGACACAGAGACACAGAGAGACACAGAGAGACACAGAGAGACACAGAGACACAGAGAGACACAGAGAGACACAGAGAGACACAGAGACACAGACACACAGAGAGACACAGAGAGACACAGAGACAGAGACACACAGAGAGACACAGAGACAGAGACACACAGAGAGACACAGAGAGACACAGAGAGACACAGAGAGACACAGAGACAGAGACACACAGAGAGACACAGACAGAGACAGAGACACACAGAGACAGAGACACACAGAGACAGAGACAGAGACACACAGAGACAGAGACAGAGACACACAGAGACAGAGACACACAGAGACAGAGACAGAGACAGAGACACAGACACACAGAGAGACACAGAGACAGAGACAGAGACACAGACACACAGAGAGACACAGAGACAGAGACAGAGACAGAGACACAGACACACAGAGAGACACAGAGACACAGAGAGACACAGAGAGACACAGAGAGACACAGAGACACAGAGAGACACAGAGAGACACAGAGAGACACAGAGACACAGACACACAGAGAGACACAGAGAGACACAGAGACAGAGACACACAGAGAGACACAGAGACAGAGACACACAGAGAGACACAGAGACAGAGACACACAGAGAGACACAGAGAGACACAGAGAGACACAGAGAGACACAGAGACAGAGACACACAGAGAGACACAGACAGAGACAGAGACACACAGAGAGACACAGAGACAGAGACACACAGAGAGACACAGAGAGACACAGAGAGACACAGAGAGACACAGAGAGACACAGAGAGACACAGAGACAGAGACACACACAGAGACACAGAGACAGAGACACACACAGAGACACACACAGAGACAGAGACAGAGACACACACAGAGACACACACAGAGACAGAGACAGAGACACACACAGAGACACACACAGAGACAGAGACAGAGACAGAGACACACACAGAGACAGAGACACACACAGAGACAGAGACAGAGACAGAGACAGAGACAGAGACACACACAAAGACAGAGACAGAGACACACACAGAGACAGAGACAGAGACACACACAGAGACACACACAGAGACAGAGACAGAGACACACACAGAGACACACACAGAGACAGAGACACACACAGAGACAGAGAC
>JAXIVD010001543.1:5000-30000 GCA_036785275.1 Cancer borealis
TAGTGCTGGCACAGAACCTCCCTTCTGTGGGCGGACAAGGGGATGATGCCACTCTCGGCAAGTAGGGAGATAACAGGGGAGGATTTCATGGCCTCCATGGATATCCGATGGGCTGCATTCTGGAGGGGATCCAGCCTGGTGAGGACAGTCCGTGCCGCTGACCCATAAATGCTGCTGCCGTACATGATTTTAGGCCGGATGATGGCAAGGTAGTACTTGAGGAGGAGATCTCGGTTGGCGCCCCAACGGATACCGGTAATCCGTTTCATCACGTCCAAGCGCTTGTTGCAGGAGGTTCGGAGATATTCCATGTGCCCGACCCAGGAGAGGCGAGGACCGTTGAGCCGCAGCCTCAGGAAGATGTGCGTCCTGGAATAAGGTACTGCCTGGCCGCACAGTTGGAGAGTAGGTGGGGAGGGGAGGCGCTTAAGGGTGAAACACATAAGCGTGCTTTTAGGGACGCTGACCTTAAGACCCCAGGTAGTCACCCATTTACCGAGGGAGGTTGCCGCCTCTTGTAGATGAGTCTGCGCCTGGGCCAAAGTTGGTGCCCGGCTGACAATGGATATCTCGTCAGCGTAGAGAAGGAGGTGTGAGTGGGGAGAGAATGCGAAGGTCTAAGAGGAGGACATTAAATAGAAGAGGTCTGAGGATGGAGCCTTGAGGAACGCCTCTGCGAACGGGACGGGAGTGTGACAAGGAGGCTCCCACCGCAACCTGATAGGAGTGACCAACAAGGAAGTCGTGGACCCAGGCAAGGGTGGCCCCGGTAATGCCCATGCCAGCCAGCTTGTACAGGATACCCTCATGCGGTGGTGTGTCGAAGGCTCCTTCCAGGTCAATGAAGATGGTAGTCATGACCTGGCGTTGACAGTAGGTGTCACAAACATGGTATTTTAGCTGACCCAGCACGTCCACGGTGCCTCTATGGGGACGGAAGCCGCACTGCTCCTCCCTCAGCAAGAGCTTCTCCCCATAATGTGTTACCTGAGGGGTTCCGTTTATGGGGTGGCAGGTCAGGCTCCCAGCATTGGTGGTGTGCATTGAAGTCCCCCATGATGATCACCGGAGGAGGAAGAGAGGCGATGTAATGTTCAAACTCCTGTGAAGTGGCGGCACCACCCAGGTTGTAAATCACTGTCACGGTGAGTGAACTTCTCAGGAGGCTAACCCTGGCAGCAACGACCTCCAGGTGCCCGCCCGCCCACTGAGGAAGGGGAAGCGAGGAGTAGAGCAGCCCGTCACGGAGGGCAAGTAGGACATCCCCACCACGGCCCTGATGGCGATCCCGCCTGAAAATGGAGGAGCCCGGAAGGTTGAGCGCTAGGTGAGGGGGGAGCCAAATTTCGCACAACCTGACTACCGAAGGAAGTGAGTCCCGCAGGTAGGACTGGAGCTTCGCTGTCTTCCTAAGGAGAGACCTGACATTCTAGAGGAGGAAGGTGAGGACCATCTCCTATTCAAATAGAGAGGAGATGAGGGTGAAGAGGGTGGGCCACAGATAAGTGAGGATCCAGAAGGCTAGGTAAGTCAAGGTCCCGCAGTTGCGTGTTGATGGCATGCAGGGGCTTCTCCTCCCGTGCCAAGTCAGCATAGAGCTGCTGAGCCCGGCAGTTGAATGGGCGCGCCTAATACACCAACTGGGAGATGGACACCTTTGTGGGAAGGGTTCCCCTCACCTTCAAGCGGAGCCATTTCCCTGTGGTGGACCTGGACAGATTGCGGGCGGGATTCATGTGATTTCGACCACCTCGCAACCATCGAAGGATTGAAAGTCCTTCTGAACCTCACAGGTGTCAGTGTTGTCATCCAGGGGCCTCCACCCTGGCGTAAAGGTAGTCAGGGCCTTCACACTTAGCCCTGCGGCAGGTGACCTTCCATTCCCCCAGGGTAAGGGTGGCCTGCCCCAGTTCAGGTACCTTGGGAATGTTGTGCTCCCATATCACAACTATGAAAGCACAGTCGTTTCCCATGGCGCGGGTTTCCCTCTCGAGGACGTACTTGCCAAATGGCGAAAGGTGCAGAGCCTGGGAGACCCTGCAGGGGTTGGCAAAAACCCTTGCACCAGACACAGCTCGGAGGAGGAAGGACGCTTGAACGCACGCTTCCGGAGGGGACAGAGAGTCTTGATCGGTGCGAAAAGTCTTATCAGGCTCTTCCTGCGATGGAGAATGAGCCCGTGGTCTCTTGGTGGCGGAGGATGGAGTGGAAGGACATGAGGCGTCATCCACCTGAACATCCATCGAGGATGCCCCGATACCTGGTGACGTGTCAGACATGGTGGCGGCAGACGTAAACACTGTCTAGTAGCAGGCTGTTGTAGACTGCCCAGCGAAGGGCGGGGAATCACAACGTGTAATCACAAGCTGGCCGGCGTGTTAGATGACCTGTCTTCTGTTGTGTTGGTGTCACGTTGTCTGGCCAGCAGGCGAGTCGTCACTAAGTGTTCAATTAGTATGTAAATAAACTAAATTGGCACCGTGACACTGTTAACAGAAGGCGTATGTATAGTGGCACTCTATTCAGTGCCAATGTAGTGTAACACGTGCCATGGTTGTCTTGTGCATACTCCAACATTTCCTGGCACTATTTATGTTTATATTTACTCAGAAATAGGAGATACTCGTTAAATAAGAGAGTACATTGCCAGCCGGTCTCCATATGTGTGTATATCCGTCTCGTTTATGAGGGAACTATTGAGCCTCAATTTTAGTGTACCGTCCAGGCAATAATTAAGAGCGGGGGGAAACAATATAGAAAATAAAGATAAATAGATAATAATAATAATAATAATAATAATAATGATGATGATGATGATGATGATGATGATGATGATGATGATGATGATGATGATGATAATAATGATAATACGAGTTGAGTGATTCGAGTAACAGTGATGCCTCGTGGTGGTGTTCGAAATCTTCATGTAATTACCAAGGAAGCGAGAATCTGGTTGTAGCTCCACTATTCTATTATATATTTACTCATTCATTTATTGAGGGTAAAGAAAATCCGAAAATCCGGAGAAATAAAAGGAGAAAGAAAGGTGAGGGTGAAAGAAGAGTTTAGGAAAAATATTGATTAGGGGAAAATAATAAGATAAAAGAAGATACACATTGACGGAGTGATTGCCGTATTATGTTTTAACTGCAGTGACTTATTATGTATTCAAACTCTTCATTTGTCTATTTAAAACATTTTATTTGTATCTTTACGTTGATTTATTCTGCTCCAATTAAATAATTCTTCTCCTTCCTGGTTAGTGTGTTGCGCTTTATATCCAGTGGTATTCAGTGATGGTATTTCTCAAGTTGGTGGGTGTTCTACATCTCCGAGTTGTGGCATCTTTACAAGGGGGCACTGACCGCTGGTGAGGGCATGGATGTGGGCGTGGGTGGTGTTTGCTGTGCTGCCTTGTGGCCCAGAGGGAAAGGGAGACATACGGTTAACGAGCAAGTGAAAGTAATGATTAATTTGAGACCAAGCAAGACTAACGACGAAACGAGGTTGTTAAAAAAAAAAGCCAAGTGGTTCGTATAATAATAATACGTAATGATAATAGTAATACGCCCAACGCCCAATCCAACAAAAATTAAATGACTCAAGGCGAGATGCTATAGAACGCTTAACTTCTGATCTTTCACTAGTTTCTGATTGGGGCAGAGCAAACCTTGTTTTGTTCAATGCCTCAAAAACTCAATTTCTACAACTATCTACTCGACATAACCTTCCAGATAACTATCCCCTCTTCTTCAACGACACTCAACTTCCCCTCTCCTCCACATTAAACACACTCGGTCTATCCTTTACTAAAAATATAAACTGGCAATTTCATATCTCT
Organism: Cancer borealis; assembly: GCA_036785275.1. NCBI lineage: Eukaryota > Metazoa > Arthropoda > Malacostraca > Decapoda > Cancridae > Cancer > Cancer borealis. The sequence continues at coordinate 8,842 of JAXIVD010001543.1, forward strand.
ACTCTTGCTAAATCAGCTTCCAAGAATTTAGGTGTCCTATGGCGTCTGCGTCCATTTTTCTCTCCCTCTCAGCTGCTTGCTCTGTACGCTCAACTCATACAGCTCTTTTAAAAAGGGTGGAGTCTAAAGCTTTTCGCCTAATCAACTCTCCTCCTCTAACTGACTGTCTTGATTCTTTAAGTCACCGCCGCAATGTTGCATCTTCTACCGCTATTTTCATGCTGACTGCTCTTCTGAACTTGCTAACTGCATGCCTCCCCCCCTCCCGCGGCCTCGCTGCACAAGACTCTACTTCTCATCCTTATTCTGTCCATCTACCTAATGCAAGAGTTAACCAGTATCTTCACTCTTTCATCCCTTACACTGGTAAACTCTGGAACTCTCTTCCTTTGTCTGTTTTTCCACCTGACTATGACTTATACTCTTTCAAAAGAGGAGTGTCAAGACACCTCTCCTACTAAATTGAACTGCCCCCCCATGTCTATATTTCTCCTACTGTCCTCTTTACAGGGTCTGGCGACAAGCGAGATTTATTTTTCCCTTAGCCGGTACCCTTTTAATGTAAAAAAAAAAAATAATAATAATATATACTTATTTAGTCTTTTTGTGTAATACAGAAAAGAAACTTGCTTTGGATTGGGCTCTTACTTTTTTCTTAAGGAACATACTTATAAAACTACAGTATATATAAATGTAAAACTACAGTACAATGCATTTATTGAGGTTCGATCCCGAGAACGAAGCCAGCGAGACGGGTGAGTGAAGCCTCAGTTGGTACGTCCTCCAGATGGCAGCAGTGTGACCGACCTTCATCTCGCCCCGCCACTCAAGATAACAATGCAGGCGTTTTGACCAACATTTTCTCAGTTTGTTAACATTTTCAAGGGCCAGAGAGCGTAGTTATTGTGTGGTGAAGACGGCAGCGGTGAAGGAGTGGCTGCAGGCATGGATGGTGTGTTATGTTGTGGTGGTGAGTTGGGACGAGGTGATGTGGTGGTGAGTTGGGACGAGGTGGTGTGGTGGTGAGTTGGGACGAGGTGGTGTGGTGGTGAGTTGGGACGAGGTGGTGTGGTGTTGTGGTGGTGAGTTGGGACGAGGTGGTGGTGGTGGTGAGTTGGGACGAGGTGATGTGGTGGTGAGTTGGGACGAGGTGGTGTGGTGGTGGTGGTGAGTTGGGACGAGGTGGTGTGGTGTTGTGGTGGTGAGTTGGGACGAGGTGGTGTGGTGGTGAGTTGGGACGAGGTGATGTGGTGGTGAGTTGGGACGAGGTGATGTGGTGGTGAGTTGGGACCAGGTGGTGTGGTGGTGTGGTGGTGAGTTGGGACTAGGTGGTGTGGTGGTGAGTTGGGACGAGGTGGTGTGGTGTTGTGGTGGTCTCGTTATGACCTGCATCAGTATGCGTTGTGAGGAGTGACAGTTAACTTATGTTTGCTGGCACGGTGGCCAGCTGGGCTATTCAGAGCCCTCAAGGGGTGGCACAAGGCATGCATTGAAGTGATGTTGATGTGTCGCTGTGATCTTCGGGTGTGTGGTGTGTTAGCTGGCACATAACACCCTGACATGACGAGTGCTTCCATGTTGCCTCCCGCATCCCCCCCCCCCCCAGCCCCCTTCCACCGCCAACACTTCAAGGTTTTATTGCACCAAGGTCAGACTATTCGCTTTACTTTCATTTGATTTATGAAACTACACAACATTCAAGTATTTCAAATATATCTGAGAACTCTTTATTATTTACTCCTCACTAAGTCACCACCAATATTACAATATTGTCACCAAAAATTCACCATATATATATATATATATATATATATATATATATATATATATATATATATATATATATATATATATATATATATATATATATATATATATATATATAGGTATTACTATACTTTATGCCATTAAACCGTCGAAGGTTATGGCTACCCTCAGCTTGTTGCTCTTACTATTTACAACATTTTCACTGATTACACTACCTGTCGGAAATGAATAATAACACTGCAATACGTCCGTGAATGTGGTACAGTTTTGGACTGTGGGTGGACTGTATCTCCAAGTCAAAACAAACAAACAAACACTATCAATTGTTTTTAGCACGGGCTTTGGTTTCAAGCATGGGATTGGATGTTGTTGCTACAGAGGATTATTATATTGTCTATATTTCCTCTGTCCAATGACGTGCCACCACCAATTGCCAGCACCAGCTGCGCCAATCACAGCTTGCTATATGTAATAGTAGGCGTGGCACAGCTACAAACACAGGTCAGGTGACATTTTTCTGCTCAGTTGTATCATGGCTACCGTTGAAGTTACTTGTCAAGGTTGTGAATTGGATTATTGGCAAATAATCACAAAATTTCATTCAAAAAAACGATTTGGTGTACGCCTTTCTGAGGGAGCACGGCGTCCTACCAGCAGCTGTTCAGTGTCCCCACTGTATGGCTCCTTGGAGGAATAGTAGAGGATGACCCCACAGCCAGGAACTTCATGCTCTCGTTTAAGGTATTGTGAGTTATGAAATTATACTTGGTAAATTTGCAATTCAACCAATAAATAGGTTAGGTTAAGTTACAAGTGTCAGCGGGGGGTGTCCATGGGGGGGCGCAGCCCCCCCCCCCCCCCCCCGGTTAGGCTAGGTTAGGGTAAATTAGGTTAGGTTAGGTTACAACAGTGTCAGCGGGGGGTCCAGGGGGGGCGCAGCCCCCCCCGGTTAGGATTGGTTAGGGTAATTTAGGTTAAATTTGGGGAAATTTCCCAAAATGTAGGGAAATTCCCCTAGATTTTTCAAAGGCCATATATCACTCCCATATGCCTCCCCCCCAAAACCCCCGATTCCCCAGGCTTCCCCAAGCTTGCTGGGGGTGGGTGGGGGTGGGGGGGTAGAGATGTGGAATATTGGCATAAAGTATAAATTTACCTATATATATATATATATATATATATATATATATATATATATATATATATATATATATATATATATATATATATATATATATATATATATATATATATATATATATATATATATATATATATATATATATATATATATATATTCTCTCCTTCCCTACATACTATATATAGTGTACTCAATACATCTGTGAAGGTTTCAGGCAAGGGAAACCATTATTTATCTTGCAAAACGTCTTTGAAGTTATGTTAGGTTAGGTTATATTAGGTTGGTTAAGTTAGATTAAGTTATGGTTAAGTTAAGATTGTTAGGTTAGGTTACGGTTAGGTTATGGTTAGGTTAAGTTCAATTCAGTTAGGTTCGGTTATATAAGATTTTTACATTTTATTACCCAAATCCAGAAAAAAATCTAAGTTTGAGAACCCTAACTTTTGGGTAATAAATTTTTAAAATCTTATATAAACGAACCTAACAACCTTAACCTAACCATAACTTAATCTAACTTATCCAACCTATTATAACATAACATAACATAACATAACTTCAAAGACGTTTTGCGAGGTAAATAATGGTTTCCCCCGTTAACCTTCACAGATGTGTTGAGTACACCATGTATAGTATGTAGGGAAGAAGAGAAAAAAGAAAGGGGTGGAGGAGTGATAGTATAGTTTTACCTAATGGTTGTTGTTTTGATAAGTATAATAACCAGAGGCTCCTCTGATCACAATCTTATTTCCGTCACCTGTCCTATCACTCCAGTGTAGCCTCAGGACCCGCCTAAGCGGAGGTGCTTCTGGCATTTCAAATCTGCTAAGTGGGAGGACCTAAGGCAGTACTATTCTGATTTTCATTGGAATGATAATTACTTCCATATCAGAGAACAATCTCTTTGTGCCGAGCGCATAACAGGTGATTATCTCTGGCATGGAGCTATACATTCCTCATACTTTCTCTAATACTAAAGCTAAAAAGCCTTGATTTAACTCTGCTTGTTCTCGTTCTATCATCCATCTGCTGAAATTTATGCCCTATATATTTCTGGCCCGTAATAATGGTCATGAAATACAGCACAGCAATCCAGAATAGTATGTGTCCTGGTCCATGGGTATGAATATTTTTGCCTCTCAACTTAACTTATACATGTGTACTCTCTCAGCAAACTGTTAGATTAATTCTCACTCCACCACGTGTCCGAACCACCTCAATGCACCACCATCCACCCATTCACCCACTCCACTACTTGTCTGTTCCCTTCATCTATTCACCCACTCCACTATGTCTGTTCCCTTCACCCATTCACCCACTCCATTATCTGTCTGTTCATTTTACTATTACATAAAGTGAGAGTGTGTGTGTGTGTGTGTGTCAAGGTGGGATGGAGGGAGTAATGAGAATGTGTGATCAACTTGACTTGGTTGTAATAGTAAAGAGAACAAACAGATAGTGCAGTGGCTGAATGGGTGAAGGGAACAGAGGTAAATCTTACTAATAGCATCTCCTCACTGATCACCAAAATATTGACATAGGTGATAAGGTACGTAGTGTACAACACGTTTGTGGTGGTTTTATTTGCGGGTCGGCCTTAGTTTGGCTAGAGGCTCTTTAAAAATCTGGGTGGTGCCTTGAATTCTAAGTCCACACAAATGTTAAATTATGGTTAGGTCAAGGTTATTAGGTTAGGTTACGGTTATGTTATGGTTATGTTAAGTTAGGTTTGATTCGGTTATATAAGATTTTTACATTTTAATACCCAAGAATTAGGAATCTCAATCTTAGATTTTTTTCTGGATTTGGGTAATAAAATGTAAAAATCTTATATAACCGAACCTAATCTAACTTAACCTATCCATAAAATAAACGTAACCTAACCTAACAACCTTAACCTAACCATAACATCTGTGTGGACTGAGGCCGACCCCCAAATAAAACCACCACAAACGTGTTGTACACTACATACCTCATCACCTATGTCAACATTTTGGTGATCCGTGAGGAGATGCTATTAGTAAGATTTACCGGAACAGACAAGTAGTGGAGTGGATGGATGGGTGAAGGGAACAAACAAGTAGTGGATGGTGGTGCATTGGTTCGGACACGTGGTGGAGTGAGAATTAATCAAATAGTCTGCTGAGAGAGTACACATGTGTAAGTTAAGCTGAGAGACAAAAATGTATGCTGGAGTGAATGAGTATTGAGGGAGATAACTCACAGGAAATACCACAACACGGAAATATGGACACTTTCCTGTTGTGGTTCCCCCTTGAATGTGGTTCGTGGAGGGGGTTGAGGTGTGGTAGATACAGATACGTAGGAAGATAGATTGCCAAAGAACTTAAAACACATACATTTACACATAAAAAATTTTATTTCATAAAGCCAGAAAAAAAGAAGTATAAATGTTGTGAAGCAAGGTCTCAACATCAAATTCAAATACTTAATCAAATTCTGCTGCCAATAAATAAGTACAGCTCAACAGAACACATGACATTTTCAACAATAACTATTTAACATTTATAAATTTCTAAGGTTGTCAAGCTCATTAATACTAGATACAAATTGGCAGAGTGTCACATCCCAGTTACTGAGACTCCAAGTCATATAATGACCATTGGGAATTGCTGGATATCTGGAACAATCATTTCCAGGCGGAGAAAAATCTCCCAAAACAATATATCTTGAGCTTTACTAAACTCAGCAGGTGTGGCAACACTGGTACACACACACACACACAATCATACATGCACACACACACACAATCATACATGCACACACACACACAATCATACATGCACACACACACACACACACATGCACACAAACACACACACACACATACATCATACACACACACACACACATACATCATACACACACACACACATCATACATACACACACACACACACACATCATACATGCACACACACACATCATACATGCACACACACACACATCATACATGCACACATACACACATATCATACCTGCACACACACACACATCATACATGCAGACACACACACGCAACCCCCCCAACACACACACACACACACATACACGCACGCACGCACGCACGCACTCTCTCTCTCTCTCTCTCTCTTCCGTGATACACTCGGCCATGACAACCCAAGCTTCGAGTGTTGGGATAGGGATATGTATGTACATAAATGTGTCCTTATTAAGACGGTAGTTTCCTTGACTTCTTTGAGAAGTGTCCATATTCTACAATATCTTGAATATCTTTATACTTTTAGTTATCTGATTTATATAATTAAGAAAAATTGACATGTGTTTTGAAATATAATGATTCTAAGTTATGTACAAAAATAATATAAATACTGCCATGAATCTCACTATAGATTTTGTCGTCATAAAACCAACTTTAACTACATACAACACACTTATTTAAGTTGTACATATTTATATAAAACTTGTATGTTTATGTACAATATTTTTGTTTAGACAATGAGTCAGTCCACAGGAAGAACCATGTTTGGGTTCACTGGAGTGTGAGTGTTGGTGGTTGTGGGGCTGTCCTGTTCCCCCCCCCCCCTCAGGCTGCACTAACCTAACCATGAACACACTAACAACTGAAATAGTCCTAGTCATCCAATATAATATATGACGAACACAAGTGTGTGATAACAGGGTGTATCACATCAAAACACTCCATACACTTCATGCCAAGTTAAACAGCAACGTTCAATGTAGTTCTGGTTCAGGTGTTGTCATTGCCTTGTAATGTTACTACACAACACCTGCACACACACATTATATATTTTGAAGCTCTATTTATTTGCTCTTATAGACACCTTTTATAAACCAAAATTTCAAAATTGTCAGACTATATCCAATAAAATATAATACAAATATATTTGCCATCAACAGTACAACATTTTGATTATACATAATCCAATGTCACTTGGCATCAGGTTTGTGAGAAGACGATTTTCATGCTGGAACCTTAATTTCAAACTCAAATGCTTTCTACCTTTCCCTTTACAACTGGTTCTTCCAACCAACAAAAGCTGTTTTGTACTTGTCAACTAAATTCAGACAAACATCTTAGGGAAGCGTGTGGGTTGGTCCCTCAAAACACAGGCAATACATGTGTAAAACAGCCAATCTAAAGCTTACTTACAACCACTTCCCAAACAGGAGCATGACCTCACTCACTTTGGAGTTCAAGGTTGGCTTGAACATGGTTGAGTCAAAATTAATATGAAGGAAAGCCAAGTTCCCTTAGAGACCCTTGACAATGGTCTTCCCGAGGTCTGTTGAGGCACTAGGGTGTGATTATGCTTCCCTTCCCCGCCATTGTTCACTCACTCATCCTAACACGTCAACCATCATCACTACTCACCACTTGTCATCACTCCTAAACTTGATTCTGAAGCATCTCAAGTTCCTTTCCTTCCCATGACACCTTGGAAACACACACACACCTTGGCACTCCTCACCCTCACTCTTACTAAGTGAATTAAAAACACACCCACCTTTGCTTTCCTTCACACACACAAAGGTTCTATAAAACATGGACTCAATGCTGTCTTGTGCACCCGGTAGACAATTTTTACTAAATTTCTATTGTACCCCATTAGGTTTTTGCCGTCACTTCAACTCAACAAACCACTTCGCCCATACTAACTATATGACTGATATCACAACCGCAGTGTCCTGCCACTGACGAGGGGATCACACTGCCTGCCACTCACAACCACACTGGTGAAAAAGTAGTTCAGTACACAAATATTATACCTGGCAGTGTCCAAATGGCTTCTTTAATGCCCAGACATGGTGTGCTGAGGAAGCCGTCCACATATAACTGTTGACTTGCATCCCCATACAACCTAAGGAATGACACTTTACATTTGTACCACCCACTACCCTCCCTCCCTCCCTCCCTTCCCACAGATTGAATCTGGACTACAACTCGCCCAATCACCCTTCATCAGAAATACCCTGAACAGCGCAATAAGTTATCACCTCGCGCCCTCTCTCAACTTCCCGCGTACTCCCGGTTGGCTTCATTCACTGTCAGTCATCTGCAGCGGTGTCCTGGAGGTGGCTGTCAGAAGCCCACTGTCAGACGGATGAGATGTGGTTGACCGACGTGGGCACCAGCAGGTATCCGCCCTCAGTGGCTCCCTCGGCCGTGTTTTCCACCACTTGGTTCCCGATGTGGATCTCAGTGCTGTTCCTCTGGCGGCAGTTGGATGCTGCCGGCACCACCTCGGACTGTGAAGAAGTCTTAAGGTTAGATCATATGAATGTGATTTAGAAATATTCTTTTATTTTATTGTCTATGTCAAGACATCTTTCAGGTTAAGGTTACTGCATCCTAACATAATTTTACATGCACATAGGCACACAGGATCTCTTTAAAATGAACACATCCAATGAATTGCATTAATTTAGTGTAGTGTAATGGACAGCATTAGTGTGTGTAGATCCACCTGCCCAACCAAGACACTTTACATTCCCGGCCGGGCAGGCGACTCACCTCACACTGCCATTACAGCCGTCCATTCACTCGCCCAGAATGGTTAGTAACACACTAGCACTCCGGGCAACACTTAGTACTAAGATGACAAGGGTAACTGACACATTACACTAACACCCCCAAGATGGTGGGCGGTAACCTGTCACAGACTCAGGCCAACCAGACACACAGGAACACATGACACACAATGAGGCTTCATGCTGCTGCTGCTGCTCCCCACCTCACCTCACTGTCCCACCTGAGGCTCCCATCACACACCACTCACACTCTACACACTAAACTCAACTGTTCTTTCCTTACATGACACTTGACTGAATGCAATCCTCGTCTGTTTCTCCTTAGGAACTAAACCACATTTTCTCCATTAAAACAATACTTCAGTTTTAAAAGTCTCACTATCTTATCTCAACACAGACTTTACACCTTTGACAACGAGCCTCTAGAACATAACCAACATTGTGCTGATGTTGTCACACTAATTAACATGTAATGACGTAGAAAAAGGTATTTAGATCAACTCATTTCATCATCAGACATTAAGGTGCATCAAATAGCAACTAAATGTCAACTAGTTAATCCACACAATGGAGATCATCTTCCTCCACCTTTATTTTTCGGTCTTCAATTATGCTACAAATGTCTTTTCATCTTTGTTTCATCTTGGCTCCATGTGGCCAGCACCCCCACTTCTCCCCAGCACCTCAGCCTCTCCCCAACATACAAGCCACTGTTGCAAAGAAGGTTTATTCTGAGCTTATCACAAATTCTCATGCTTCTCAAAATTTTCAGTCATGCTTCGATTCCTTTGCTGCATTTTGTTTTGAGGTCAATACATTATCTTTTTCCCTCTATGGCAGAAGAACCTCCACCTCCCTCTTCATACACTCCCTTCACTTCCACTTCCAACAGTACTTCTTTCATGCATGTACTCCTTCACCCTATCCTTCTACCTTACAACTGACCTTCCTCTCCTCCTAGGACCCTTAATTTCACTCATATATACTTTCTTTACAAACTCTTCACTCTCTCAAGTTGACCAAACCACTTCTATTTCTTTTCACTCATTCCACTCCACCACACTTCACCTCCCTTTGCACACGGTCCCATGTCACACCTTTCATACACACGTTCACTGCTCTCACCCTCCCATCCTATCATGCCACATACTCCTCTCAGGTAATTCATGTCCACACCAAACACTCTTGACTGCTGAGTCCTACATGATAATCCTGCTTGATATTCCTTTGAGTAACTCTTGGTGGCTTCTGTTATATTTCTTATTTTCTTTTGATGGTAATTGATGAAGGTCAGGTTTGTCCTTGGTATGACTCCCACAGAGCCTTTCAGTGTGTTTATCAGCATCATCAAACAGATGCAGCTCAACACAAAGTGATCCATGGGTTTCATTGGTCATTGTGGGCGTGGGAAGTGGAAGGCAATGTGCAAAGTGATGGTGTCAGGTGATTGTGGAGTGGTCGTCCAACACCGTGACCTGTCATCTTGGTGTACACATGGTGGTGGTCCATCCTTCCAACTATTGATGTGTGTGAACCACTTCTCATATCAAGCACCATTCCATTTCATTATAGATTGCAAATACTACCACTGTATTCCCGGCAGAATGTGAAAGGCAACCCAAAACAACAGTGTGATGGGTCTGTGAAGACCGTCCTCTGTATTCTCTGCTATGGAAAGACAAGGCACAGAGTGCCCTAAATGCCTTGTCTTGGCTACCCTTCAATGGGGGCATTAGTCAGGTGTATATAGACAGGTAGATACACATTCTTGTGTGGTGGGGCTGCAGCAACACTATCACCGTATTCCCTGAGTGTTGAAACAGGCGACCAATGAGGATGGAGCGAGGGGTGTGGGAAGCCCTTCCTCTGTATTCTCTTCGATACAAAGTAAAAATGGCACACAGGAGGAAGCATGAACTCTAAACACCTTGTCTTGCCCAACCCTTGAAGGGGAAGGTTAACTGGGTGTTGATAGACAGGAAGAAATTTTTTTTTTTACAAAATGTTACAATGAATGAATGAAGATAATCTCTTTGGGTTTGGAATCATTTAGTCTAAATCTAAATCTTAAAAAAATCACAACTCCATTTCCTGTAGTTGGTAGTATGGGTGTAGACTCCTTGAGGGGAAGAATGACTTAATGGAACACATTGGGCCACACACTCACACGTCATTTGTTGACACAAACACACATGCCTCTACTTCTACATACTCTGAGGCACACACGGATTACACTATTTATCAATGGCCTTATTTTTTTTCAGATGGAATCTGAGTGTAGTTCTGGCGAATAATAATGTGCAACAAGGATACTGGAGGTGAATGCAGCTGCCCATGTCTCGGCAAGAGTAGGTGATGGTGTCATAACACAACTGTGTTACACTTACACTTCATCATTTCACGTAAGTGTTCACAAGTTTTGAAAATTTATTGCATTTGTTGGCTTGTAAAATAAACAAACCCATTACCGTCAACCCACTCCTTGGTGGACTATAATAATGGAGCACAGTGCTCAAGTTGAGGATTGAACTCGGTCTGTTTCATAATAGTGTAATGGCGGCCTGATAATGGTAATGAGTGTCAGCCCAACACAACTAGATGCTGCATGCAGTGTGTGTGTGTGTGTGTGTGTGCGTATGCATGTGCGTGCGTATGCGTGTGTGTGTGTGTGGGGGGGGGGGCGTGCGTGCGTGCAGCCCATCTGGTGCTTCATCCTTGGACAGGAACACAAGGTTTGACACAGTCACTTCCTGCTCCTCATCATCACATCTCAACACATAAAACATCAGTACATACTCACCATCATGTCCTCAGATCTTAGGCTTGCTCATACTTTTCACAAGGTTCATAACTGGTCAGTATGAGTCTCATCCTCATCCTGATCCTTCCCTACTTGTTGTTTTCTAACCAATGTATCAGTTATTAGGTGCAGAATTTCCTACTTCAACACCACCTCAGATGGTCTGAGGTGAGTAAGTGGATCCAGAGGCAGAATGAAAGTCAAAGTACATAAGAACTAGACTAGCACAATCATGTTAAGACTTTGGCACATACGTCTTTATTGTTCAGTATGCAATGAAAGTGAAACTGATAACTGGACAATTATCAAAATTACACAGTCGGGTAACAAACAGCAAGCATTGTACACTGGCCATAAGAAATAGTTTGTATTTACACATTCCTTATTAGTAGATACTGAAAGGAAAGACTCTGCAAGCAAGTAGTGTGCAGTGTGCAGTGAGGCCTGGCGGTGTGCACACTCCACTGTCCACCTGCTGATTGAGGCTCAACATGCAAAGGCCAAGCCAAGACTCTTGCACCAAACAATAATGTCATCAATATGATGGCAACGAACAAACAATTATAAATAAGTAGTCATAACAATATAAATAAATAAGTGTAAAGTGTCTCTTTAAATAACAGGAATTAAAAACTTAAACATTAAAATAGGCAAACTTTGGCAGGATATTACACAAATAAAATTACGTAAGTACTAAGAGATCCTATAAATTATATACAATTGTGTAAAGATCCACTTTATCTGTTGTTTGCCCTATTCATGAAGTGATTGTATAGTGTTTGAAACTCATCAAAACTCATGTGACTAATTGTGTTGTGTTTATATAGTTATTAAGTAATGTTTAGAACAACTTTAATATTGATAATGTTATGTTTCATGTATTTGTTTACTAAGTAGTGTTGAGAACAATATTAACATTGTCAAGTTGAACTATACTAATGTGAATACACAGTTTCATCCACTCTGATAATCTACAACTAAACCCACTTCCATTTTGCAGCGCCAGCCTCTGCCAGTAAGCACAAGACCCTAATCCTTAAACCAAGTGATCAGGTACCCTCAACCTCAACACAGTGAGATACTGGCATCAAATGCCACACCATTTGTTGCATGCATTAATTCAAGATACAGCAGGAGAAGCTTGATGCAAAGTGCTCAATCTACTGAGGCTCATCAATGTGTGCGTCATCTATAACAAGTGGGTGCGAGAAGTGCTCACTAGCCGTCCTGTGGTGCTCCCTCATCCCATTACCCTCCAAGTGGGACACACTGTTTCTTCCATTTCCCATCGTCCCATTATTTGTTTCACTAAATGTTGACCTTTCTAGCTCCCTGCCTCCATGAGGGAGGGTCTGGTCAAGGTCCTGTATGGAAAGCACCACAGGCGAGCTAATGTGTGTGCTGGGAAGCCTTTCAGAAGAGCCACAAGGAAAACCGTTGGTAACAGGACTGGTCCAGTTGGAAGGCACACCCTCAAGGGGGGAAGCAGAGCGCCCTGTTATGTCTGGTAAGCTGAGAGAGGATTTGCGTTCAAACTGAACACCCACAATCCCATTGGCCTTAGGAATGGAGGTGCTCAGTGCCCTGGGGACGCTCGTTACCTGTTTGGAGGGACCACAGCAGGTGTTGGCCACACAGCCTTCCTTGTCCTTGGAGGGGCAGTCCAGGATGCAGTCCTCAGCGGAGTCAAGGGAAGCCGAGGCGTCATCATCTTCAAACTCCACAAACTCTGGCTGGATGGTGGTGGAGTGGATCCCTTCTTCATGGAACATCTTCTTGATCTTCTCTGCCAGCACCATGTAGTCCTTCAAGTTGCGGCACCTGAACCACAACCAAGTTAAGACACACACACACACACTCAGGGAATACACTTTGATTATGGATGATGTTTTTTATCTGCTTGTCACTATATCATTCATGAAAAACATTTACTTGTAAGCAACTTAAGAATAGAGCAGCAAGATAATTTTTGTTCCACGTGTTTGAAGAAGGAAATGGTTTTGGGACGAATGAAAAATACAAAGGAACAACAAAATAAAAACAATAACAACAAGTGTGAGTGTATTACCAGTATATGGATGTAGGAACTATCCAATATAATTAATTAATGAGACCACAGTGATAACGAAGTACACTATCAAGATAACACACTCATATATCTCCCTCCCTCTCTGTGTGTGTGTGTGTGTGTGTGTGTGTGTGTGTGTGTCTCTCTCTCTCTCTCTCTCTCTCTCTCTCTCTCTCAAGGTGAAGAGTGTGTGCTGCGTATCACCACAAACATCGAACAGATATATTACAATGAAGTACAGGAACATCTGTCTTAGCTTGGGAGGAGGAGGAGGAGGGGGAGGAGGGGAGTAGAATAGTATGTGATGATGATCAAGTCAAGAGAGAGTAACCTAACAAGGAGGAAAGTTGAGGCTGGAAGCAGAATGATGATGATGTTGCATGGAGGTGTGAACACGAACCTGATATGTGCTGAGGCAATAATCCGCTCCCCTGCCAGCTGCCACACATGGAACTCGTGCACTGCCAATACTCCATCCACGTTGAGCAGCTGCTTCTGAATACCATCAACCTAATACCAGCAAACACACACACACATAGTTAGTCACCAATCAACACGTGACACCAACAGTAATCAACCCAACCTGTCCCTGTCACCATAATTATAACATTTTCAACAATCTTTCTTTTCACTGCTTTGAGAAATAACCTCAAAATGCTTTGGAATGAAACTCGCCTAACCTAACCTCACCTCACCTGGATATGAGTAGGCACCGTCTGTAGTAGTATGAGTGCTGACACCTTGAGCAGCGGCCAGGTACTGACGGTAATGAGTGTCACCAGGCAGAGGGAGAGTGCTGGGTCAATGTAAGCTGAGTACTCCCACTTTGTCAGCCACACCACCAATGCACTGATAATCACCACCACAGAACCTGCAGAGGACACAGAACACACACCGTCAACACCAACCACAGAACACACACACACACCGGCAACACCAGTCAAACAAACACATTATAATATTAGGTGTTCCCTTTGCCGACACATTACACAACTCTTTCGTGACCTGTGTGTTGGTTGGCAAGTAAGTGTTACCATCATCACCAAAATGTAACCAAAATCATGTAACATCCCTTGTAATATTATCACCTAAGCTGACATTACGTATTCAAGGAAGGTGTGTGTGTGTGTGTGTGTGTGTGTGTGTGTGTGTGTGTGTGTGTTATGACAGGATTAAGATTCACTAACACACACACACACACACACCTGAGGCTGGCAAGAAGCTATACAAATGAATGAATAAGGATGAGTCAGTCAACATGGGATTTAGTTTAAAGGATAATAACCTAACCACTACCACCACTACCCCCCCCCCCCTCCTCCTCCTCCTCCTCCTCCTCCTCCTCCTCCTCCTCCTCCTCCTCCTCCTCCTCCTCCTCCTCCTCCTCCTCCTCCTCCTCCTCCTCCTCCTCCTCCTCCTCCTCCTCCTCCTCCTCCTCCTCCTCCTCCTCCACCACCACTCACCCATAGCATCAGACAACACATGCAGGAACACTCCCCTCATGTTCATCTGGGAGGCGGTGTGTCCCCCCTCTGTTTTCTGTGTGTCTGGCAGGATGCTGGGGGGCGGGGGGGTGAAGCGCTCGTCATTCTCATTGTCATCCGTGGCCACCATGGTGTTGATGGTGGACAGCTTGGTCTCGTGGGAGTGTCCGTGGCCTCCGTGACTGTGGCCGTGTCCGTGTTCTGAAGGGGAAGGGGAAGGACACTCTAGTTAGGTGGAATGCTGTTATTTTTTTGGTATTTTTTCTCGATTTTTATTTATTTATTTATTTTTTTTTTTATTAGGGATGGAAAGGTATTTTTGTGTGTAATTTTTAAATGTTTTTTTTTTTATGTCATTTCTTTTTTCTTTATTTGAGGGATAGAAAGGAAGCTCAGACCGTAACTTCACATCTTAATTAAAACGTTTTGGTAATTCTGTCAAGTGAGTGAATCGTGTCAAGGTAGGAAGGTTAGTTTAGGTTTTTTTTTTTTTTTTTTTTTTTTTAAGTATTTGTAATTTTGTTTGGTAAATCAATATCATGACCACTGCAACATTTATCAAGTTATCAAAGTAGTAATAATGTTTCTACGACAGATGGACATATGTGGTTTAGTTTGGCAATAGATAAATACTTGTGACGGAGAGGAAAGTGAAGAGTGAGTGAGGGAGGGAGGAAAGGGAAAAGTGAGGGAGGGAGAGGAAAGTGAAAAAAAAGTGAAATGTGAAGTGTTCCTTGAGCCTCACTTACCATGGAAGAGCACCAGGCCTATAAGATTAATGATTAGACCTATGACTCCAACAATCAGGATGAGTTGTGGGTTGTGTAGTTCCTCTGTCTCGTATAACCTGCGGGACGTAACAAGGAGGGCGTTAGGAAGGGTCAGGTATTGCATAGAAGGTGAAGGCAAGTCATAATAATAATAAAATGAACTCTAATATAAATGTACTATACTATGTAACTACTGTAAATACTTTCCAATACATTTACTGTACTCGATATTAATGTTACGATACAAACATGAAAATAGAATACTGAGGCTGTAAGTTAGATATGATTAAATTGCTAATCTTTTTAACTACTCAACGAATGAAAAATAAATAAATAAAGACTTTAAGATAGACATAATTTTTCATCTTTTTAGGCTGTAAAAGTTGGATATAATTGCTAACCTTTTTAACGTTAGACTCCACGAAGGAAATAAACATAACAACATTTTGAGGCTGTAAAGTTAGATAAAATTACTAACCTTTTTAGGCTGTAAGATAGATATAATTTCTCATCTTTTTAGGCTATTAAGTTAGATATAATTGCTCACCTTTTTAAAGACTCCACGAATATGGAGAAACAGAGTGCCAACAGGAACACACTGTTGACCAAGGCTCCCAACACCTCCGCGCGGGCCCAACCAAACGTGTTTTTACTCCACTTCTTGGGTGACATCTGAACACAAGGATGGAAGGGAGGGAGGAAAGGAAAGTTAGGAATCACACACACATAAACGTAACAATGGGTGAACATATAATAGATAAATATTCATAATAAAAAGTTCAATGATTCATGTATAACTTGGTTTCTTACACAAGTTACTTCACTCCTACTTTAATTTATTTATGACCATGATTTATTTTCTTTCCCCTTCCTTCCGTGTGTGTGTGTGTGTGTGTGTTGTGATAATATAAGGTGTGTGTATTTGCATACATACATACATACAAGGTGTTAATAATAGAAATCCTCTTAGCAAGCAAGACTCAACAAAAACACAGACACACACACACACACACTGACGGCTAAACAATTCTTACCTTGACACTGAGGAAGGCTATGATGAGAGCCAACACATCGCTTAGCATGTGAAAGCTGTCCGCCACCAGCGCCATGGAATTAGTGATGTAACCCACCACCAACTCCACCAAGAAGAAGCTGGTGGTCATTGCAAACATGGTGAGCAGACGACATTTCTTCCCTGTGTAGCGACCCATCTTGGACTAGAAGCTGGTACTGTGTTGTCTTTCTTATTTTCCTTTCTTCTTTTTCCTCTTCGTTTTAGATTGTTATTGTATTTCCTTTGTTATCTTCCTTCCTTCCTTCTCCTTTTTCCCTTTCTAGATATGGCTGATTTATATATCTTCTTCGTCTTCTCTTATATTCGAAGTATTTTACAAACACTTCCTTCCTCTTCGACCTGAGAGTTTTATTGACTGATTCTTCCTTCCTTGTTATTTTGTACTGAAATGGCACACTGTTTTTCTTCTTTATACTACGCGCACACCTCTCTCTCTCTCTTTCCAGTTGATTCCTTTGTATTATCTATTCACTTATCTTCCTCCGTCTTGGTATTTGTGAGTTACTTGTTCAGTTTATTTTTTCTGTTCTCTCTTGAAAGTTGTTGTCTGTGTTATTATCTCCTTGACGTCACCAGTTAGTTCACTGGCCTCTCTCCTTCCCTTCCCTACGTGGTTCTTTGTGCTGATGCTGCTACTCTGGCGTTCTCCTGTAAATGACACGAGATAAGATAAGTTAATTACAGGTGTGTGTAGGTTAGGTTAAGTACACGTTGTCATATATGCATGCAAGCGAGACTTAAAACTATAGGGTTAGTGTGGCTTAGAAGTGAATTACAGGTATATATGTTAGGTACAAGGTGTCATATATGCATGTACGAGAGACAAAACAGATGGTTGGTGTGGCGTATAAGTGAATGTGTGACCAGCTAAACAGTGCCAGTGATTCAGAACCATTGGTCACACACACACACACACACACGGAGAGACAGGATGGAGGTATAATTTTCCCTCTGCTCAGCACTTTAAGACAGTTACGTACGTAGCCGTCTATAGTCATTGCTCAACACACACACACACACACACACACACACCCAAAGATTGGTCACTATGAGCTCTGAGCTCTTTCCATAGGGGGGCGGCCGGCTGTCTCGAGAGAGACCAGCAGCAGACTGTGACAGTGAATACACACATCTTGAATAAATGCACTTTTGACGTAGTTGTAGAGAAGACAGGTGAACACACAGGTAGACACACACACACAGATAGATGGTTACAGATGAAGTATATATGAACTAACTTTCCACTGTCACACTATAGAGTCGAGTGGACAGACAGGAGGTGACGTAGCGTGGCAGAGGGGCAGCGTGTGTGTGTCGCGGTGCCCAAGACGGGACAATATGACTCACAAGGACAACGGTGCCAGTTTATATGCACTGACCACCACTACCACCATACACTAGGCACCCCCCCTCTCTCCCTCCCTTCCCTTCTCGTCACCGCCAATACCACCACAGCTACGCGCTACACTCGGCACCACAACCACCACTACTGACACGTTGTTTTCACGCGGCACTCAACTTGGGGTGTGTAAACGATATTCATTTATTCATTGTTGTTATTATTATTGAAGTCGCATACTGTTGGTTGGTAAACGTTGGAAGATTGTCACCTATAACTCACTCACTCACTCACTCTCTCTCTCTCTCTCTCTCTCTCTCTCTCTCTCTCTCTCTCTCACACGGCACCACAGACAGACATTAATAGGTGTTTCAAGGTTACCAGCTTTTGATGAGAGAGAGAGAGAGAGAGAGATGGAATTCCCGTCTCTATCCTGCCATACAGCCCAGTGCTTATAGAATGATGGTAGTGGTGGTGATGGTTATAAATACTGTGTCTGATCACTATCATCACCAAGATAACACACCACCACTACCACCAAAGAGATTATTGGTGATGAACTACATAGATATATACGCTCTCTCTCTCTCTCTCTCTCTCTCTCTCTCTCTCTCTCTCTCGTAGGCCTAAATCCCAGCCTACCTTTATTAATGAATGCACTCAAGTTTTGGTGACAGGTGACGGTCAACGAAACAAGGAAGGATCACCCCATCTAAAAAAAAACTTCACTCCTACACCCACTCTACCCTACCCTGCCCTGGCCTACCATACCCTATTCTACCCTGCCGTATCTTACCTTACCTTACCCTGTTTTACTGTGTCATACCCTATCTTACCTTGCCTTGTCCTACCCCTCCCTGCACTACCCTATCTTACCCTACCCTACACTATCTTACTTTGTCCCACCTTGCTCTAGCCTACCTTACCTTACCTTATCCTACTCAATCTTACCATACCCTACCCTATCCTATCTTACCATACCCTATCCTATCTTACCTAGCCCTACCCTATCTTACCTAGCCCTACCCTATCTTGCCTTGCCTACCATATCCTTCCCTATTCTATCTTACCTTGCCCTACCCTATTCTACTCTATCTTACCTCACCCTATTCTACTCTATATTACCTTACCCTACCCTAACCTAACCTTACCCTAGCCTAGCCTAACCTAGCCTACCCGCCCCCTCACCCCCCCGCCCCCCTCACTCGTCATCCTCGTCACGCGCGTCTCTTTCAACATAACAAGTTTGGGAGAAAAATGATGATGATGATGATATATTTCACTCACTTCCTTCCTTTCTGTTAAAAGGTAAAGGAAGTAGATAGGTAGTTCCTATTCCTACTAATAATCATATTCTACTTCCTTCCTCTATTTTTTCTACTTTTTTCTAGTTCACGGGCGTAGGTCATCTCTCTCTCTCTCTCTCTCTCTCTCTCTCTCTCTCTCTCTCTCTCTCTCTCTCTATGCTTTTACAGGCAATTTTACGGGTTAAAAGTGGTATTGTTACTATCACTTATCTTAAAACATAACCTGTCTTTCTAAATTACTAAACAGATCATAAAATATATAAACAAATGACATATATAATGATAAAATACATACAATTATAATTTCATCAAACTCAACAAGTGAAATAACAATAACAATAATAATTATTCTCTCTCTCTCTCTCTCTCTCTCTCTCTCTCTCTCTCTCTCTCTCTCTCTCTCTCTCTCTCTCTCTCTCTCTCTCTCTCTTTCTCTCTCTCTCTCTCTCTGACCTTAGCCTCGCCGGGCATAGAGTCATTTATCTTATACCGTTGACCTTATGGCTTTATACTACAGGGAGAGGAGGAGGAGGAGGAGGCGGAGGAGGAGTGATATCTTAAACAAAGTATATTTATTTATTTACTAAATCTATTCATTTATTTACTTATTCATTCATAAATTTGCGTAATAGATTATTTTTTCTGTTTAAGTTTAATTAGTGTTTTAGTGTGTGTGTGTGTGTGTGTATGTGTGTGTGTGTGTGTGTGTGTGTGTGTGTGTGTGTGTGTGTGTGTGTGTGTGTGTGTGTGTGTGTGTGGTATCGTCTGTATTATAACTATTATTTAAGTATTTATTAAACATTGAGATTTTTTTTTATTGTAATCCTAAATGTAGTAATAATAATAATTAATTTTCATTATTATCATTATTTACGTAGATGTTTACATTGAATCTCTCTCTCTCTCTCTCTCTCTCTCTCTCTCTCTCTCTCTCTCTCTCTCTTTCTCTCTCTCTCTCTCTCTCTCATCGAGGTTCAGTAAAGAGTAACAATAAATAAATAAATAAATAAATAAATAAATAAATAAATAAATAAATAAATAAATAAATAAATAAATAAATAAACTTAAATATTAAATAAATGTGGTTTTAGAAAGATGAATGATTGTGGAAAATTTGACGAATGTAAAAAAAAAAGAAAGAAAAAAATATATATAAATTGATAACCGTAATCTATCAAGTTTTGTTCTTCATTTCTTTATCTATTTACTACGTCGTTACAGTGTTATCTATCTATCTATGTATCTATGCATCTATATACCTATCTATCTATCTATCTATATATATTTATCTATCTAGGTGCTTTTCTATCTATCTATTTATCTATCACTGCGTGTTTTAAATTGTATTTAGGCACGTGAATAACTTTTATTTATTCATTTTTTAGCATAATGCAATTGAAAATAAAATCATATATTATCATTATTATTATTATTATTATTTTGTAAGTAACGTAATGTAGCAGTTTTATATTGTATTATTATTTCTTAAAGAGGTAGTGTGTGTGTGTGTGTGTGTGTGTGTGTGTGTGTGTGTGTGTGTGTGTGTGTGTGTGTGTGTGTGTGTGTGTGTTATTAAGTCGTAATTCCCAAAAATTACTCATTCTCCTAACACATCACACCACCACCACCACCGACAAACAAACACACAAACACTCATACACCAAGGGATGTAGATATAGATGACGCAAATCCGCTTCTCTTCATTGCCTTACAAATGTATATTCATGTAATTATTCATTAAATATTTATTTATTATTTTTTATTTATTGAAGTTTTCATTATTCATTTATTTGTTATTTATTGAGTAATTCATTATTTATCGATCATTTATTATTGATTCAAGTATTTATTATCTATTTTAACCTCATTAAATATTT